>JAABOM020059826.1:0-12416 GCA_011800125.2 Solanum clarkiae
CAACATGCCCAAGCAACAAAGAGTTACGAGAGCGGGAGGTTTCTTAATCTCAGAAAGTAGGGTTTTAAGTGAAACTTAAATTTACATTTATAATTTAACCCTTGAGACTAAGGCAAAGGAAGGACTAATTGCTTTACACCATCGTTTTATATAAAAAATTTAAGAATGAACAATATAAATTAATATAAAATAAAATTATATATATATTTATCGGTCAGGGTGGATAGATGGGTGGTTTCTCACACCGGACCGCCCATCCACCCGTTATTTGTTGGTTCCAAAAAATTGGAACCGTGGACCGGACCGATTCCCTCGGAAACCGTCGGTTCTTGGGCGGTCTGGTCCGGTTTTGGGCGGTCCGGGTGGTTCCCAAACCCGTTGTACACCCCTACAAAGAACCTATCTCCTAAAGGAAATGTGATGTGGAGGCTTGAGTCCTCATGTGTATCATTGATATCATTGATTGGTTATGTACTTGTCCCTGTTGTAGTTCCCTGTTCAATGTTATGGTTGATTCCTACTTTTATTTTATGCATATTGATTTCTATTTTGATTCGGTCGATGATATCTACTCAGTACATGTTTACCATACTGACCCCTACTTGTATTTTTCTTATTTTATTTTGTGGAGTACAGCGAGTGTTCCACCAACTTCGACACTCCCTCAGCTCTAGTCAGTCTGCAGCACATCAGGTTCCAGGGTGAGCTATTTCTCTAGATCGCGTTGGATCCTATTAGTCTTGTCATGGTGTACTTAGCTTTTGAACATAAACCACTTATTCTTTCATTTTGGAGTTGATATTCTTAGACTTGGTATGTTGGTATTAGTGTACTTGATGTGATGACTTTCAAATTTTAGGAACACTATGTAATAAACTTAGTAACCTTGAGTTATTTATACTTTATGATTTTAACCCTTTGATTATTATCCTATTTTGTAAGTCAATTGTTAGCATAAGTTGGGGTGTGTATGTTGGTTTGCCCACCGAGGAGGGTAAGTGTGGGTACCACTTACGGCCCATTTTGGGTCGTGAAAACACTAAGTAATAAACTTAGTAACCTTGGATGATTTATGCTTTATGAGTTTAGCCCTTTGATTATTATCCTATTTTGTAAGTGAATTGTTAGTATAAATTGGGGTGTGTATTGGTTTGCCCACCTAGGAGGCAAAGTGTGGGTTCCACTCATGGTCCATTTTAGGTCGTGACAAAAATATTATCCTATATATACTTGGTAATTATATATATATATATATATATATATATATAAGTCTTGGGCCTAAGTCTTATAACTATGTATATAGGACATTTTTTTCTTCTTCTGAAATATATATTTCTCAAAGTTACCTAAGGAAAGATAATATAAGGTATAATTAATTTATTCCAAATATAAGTCTTCTAACCTGAAACGCCCCAAAAAAGCCCGAAAATGTGCCTCGGAATGCTCAGGGGGCAAAATTGAGTGGGAAATGGGTATAACCCCGATTTTAGAGCAACCACAGCAAAAATTTATTTTCCAAAATTTTTGAAAAACAATAAGGTTCCGTGCCCCTGGCACGATGCTGCTAGGGCGCAGAGCTGTGTATTTTATTGCCAGTTTTTCTTATTTCGGTTCAAGGTCGTGGGATCTTTGGCCTAAGTCTTCCTATGCGTAAAAACACCTATACATAGTCATTTTTAACCCCATATCATTCAAGACATTCCCCAAAACCCTCTCTAACACTTAGCCAAATATTTCACCCAAATTCAAGTGTCCCAAACTCATCTCCGGTTCTCAAGAAATTCATTCAAGCTTCAAGTTCTCATTCAAATCTTCATCAAGGAGATCCCCAATTTTGAGGTATGTGGGTTTCAACCATTGGGTTCTTTCATCCATGGCGTCCAACCTTCCCTTTTATGTAAATTGCATGTTTTCAAGTTGATTTATCTATGGGTACTTCTTATTACGAATTTGCCACGCCTCGGGAGGGTACCCTAGACTTAACCAGCACCCAGAGACTATTGCTAGTCCCCAGGCAAATCACTTGGCCTCACCACAGTCATTTATTAAATAAACTCTATCAATCAGAAGAAGAGATAAGGAAGTAAATGGAAACATCTCATCTAGTCTCAAGATAATATTATAAATAAATGGCTAGTAGAAAGAAATTAGCTTAACAAGTTTTAACATCAACATTCGACTCTAGTCTATGAAGCCTCTATCACTATCAAGTGGTGCCAATGACAGACCCATGGCTACTTCAATCAAAATAATAGATAATCAAATCTAACTCTAAAGCAAGATGAAATAAATATAATGAATCCTCCGACATAGGGGAGGCTCACCAATTAGCTGAACGTCTCAAATCCTCAATGACGCGTCTATTGACAATCTCCAAATTTTGTATCTACATTATAAAATAATGCAGTCCCAGAGGGGGACATTAGTATGTGGAATGTACTAGTATGTAAAATAACTGAGGAAAATCAGAACATGTGGAATAATATAGAAACAACAATCGACTCGAAATGATAACAACCAACATATCAAATGTCTATCTAAAGCAAGAACAAAGAGTAGACAAGCGACCCATCAACTAATCAATTCATCAATCAAATCAGACTCAGCGCAAAGAGACTCATCTCAAAAGAACCTAACTCAACTCATCTCATCACATCTCATCTCATCTCATCTCATCTCATCTCATCTCGACTTAGAGTACTCAAGGTAGGAACTTTCTAGGAGTTTCTCTTATCCGACAACAATCACTTATGAGCCAGTGATTGTACAATAATCATGCCGATGTTGCCACAACCGTTCTGTACTCTCCAGGTAGAGAACAAACCAAAACCACATAGACAAGTCCAAATGAAGATAACTAGATAAGTCCTCTATTGATTTCATGGACTTCTAATCAAAGGGGACCTCATCATAAGGTAATGTGGTAGTCCTTATCCTCACCTACGCTTGGCTACGTAGTTTGACGAGTGCGAGTTGAACTAACTCTTACCCTTGGTGCTCGATACTCCTCTCATAACTCAATGCTTATAAAACAATTCATCCAATCAAACTATCTCAATCAGCCTCGTGGAGGCACAATCTCTCAATCAGTAGAGACTCTAATCATGTCATCAATCAACATCTCAATTAATAGCTTAAGGATTTAAACAATCATTAGGGAATAATTATATAGACAAATCATTAGAGTTCATTTATGGAGACTCAAAGGACTATCAAGCTTTATCAACTCATCATCATTCTCATATCACAATCACAATCTATATCAATATTCTCAATCAAGGCTCTGGAATCGATCCCTATCTTTATTCATGTAATCTTTAAGAAAATAATAAGTAGTGTGCAATTATTCATGTAAAAATAGTCAATCCAAGAAAACAAGTTTATAATAATCATCAACATATGAAAATACATATAATAAATATAGTTTCTCAAGAAAATAATCAAGAATCAATGCATGTAGACTCAAGAACCTTCAACTCTCATCTAAGACCATCTATGGGGCACATGGAAGAACAATCTCATATTTTTGTTTAGCCTTACATACCTGGAAAGTTGATATTACAATCGTACTTTGATGAATACTATTTTTCTAGGAGAAAATCTTCAATCTCAGTAGTTCTTTTAAAGTGAAAGAACTTGGAAAAACATTATTTGAAGAGCTTCTCTTTGATTCTTGAATTGTTGATTTAGAATCTTTAGAGTTCTTGATGAAGAATCCTAATTCTTGAAGAAGAAGAAGAAGAAGAATCAATAAATCCTTTCTTGGAATTATTGAATTAGTTTTTTTGAAATCCTTGAGGATGAATCTTGAAAGCTAATCCTAACTTGATGACTTTCTTGATGATTCTTGAGTGTTTATGTTTAGTAGTGAAGGAGAGAGTTTTTTATTATGACAATATAGATATAATTAATTTGGAGACATAAACACTCAAGAATCATCAAGAAAGTCATCAAGTTAGGATTAGCTTCTAAGATTTATCCTCAAGGTGAGTTATTCTTCATAAATTTAAATCTACCCAACCTAAAATTTCTTCATTTATTCATGAATCTCTAATAGAATCTTAAATCATAACCTAGGATTCAAAAAAACGAATTCAAGAATTTCAAGAAAGGATTTATTGATTCTTCTTCTTCTTCTTAGAATCAAAGAGAATCCTTTCAAACAATGTCTTTTCAAGTCCTTCTACTCTAAAAGAACTACCGAAATCGAGGATTTTCTCTAAGAAAGCTAGTATTTATCAAAGTTTGATTGTAATATCAACTTTCCAAGTATGTAAGGCTAAACAAAAAGTATGAGATTATTCTCTCATGTGACCCATAGATGGTCTTAGATGAGAGTTGAAGGTTCTTGAGTCTACATGCATGATTCTTGATTATTTTCTTGAGAAATATTATTTACTACATATATTTTCGCATGTTGATGATCATCATAAAATATGTTTTCCAAAATTGAATATTTTCATGAGATATTGCATACACCCTATATGTTAACCTTTAAAAACATACATGAAAGAAAATAAGGATTGAGTCTAGATCCTTGATTGAGAATGTCGATTTATGATTGTGATTGTGATGTGAGAATGATGATGAGTTGATAGAAGTTGATAGTCCCTTAAGTCTCCATAAATAAACTCTAACGATTTGTTTATAAAATTGTTCCCTAATGATTATTCTAAGCTTTGAGCTATTGATTGATAAGATGATTAGAGTCTCTATGAGACTGATTGAAAGATTGTGCCTCCACGAGGCTGACTGAGATGGTTTGATTGGATGAATTATTTTATGAGCATTGAGTCACGGGAGGAATATCGAACATCGAAAGAGCAAGAGTTAGTCCAATTCATACTCGTTAAACTACGTAGCCAATCAAAGGTGAGGATTAGGACCATCATACCATTTTATGTTGAGGTTCCCTCTGATTAGAAGTCCCTGAAATCAATAGAGGACTTATAGATTGCTGACTCCATTTGGACTAGTCCATGTGGTTTCAATTCATTCTCTACCTGGTAAGTACCGAACGGCTGTGGCAACGTCAGCGTGATTGTTGTACAGTCACTGGCTCATAAGTGATTGTTTTCTGATAAGAGAAACTCTAGAAAGTTCCCAAACTGAGTACTCTGAGTCGAGATGAGATGAGATGAGATGAGATGCGATAAGATGAGATGAATTGAGATGAGTCCATATGAGATGAGTCTGATTTGATGATGAGTGTAATACCCCATAAAATTACTAAAATACCCCTAAAATGTATCATGCGCACAAAGCATCTTCCAAAGCTCTGGTGGGAAATCCGAGATCGAATTTACAATCAGCGTAAAAAATCGAGTCAGAAAATAAGCTAGACCCGATTTAAGAGCAACCGAGTCGAAAATAAAATTTTAATTTTTTCCTCAAACAGTAGCAAATCCACGCCCCTAACACGACGCGGAAGGGTGCGGAGATGCACTTCTATTTTTTTAGAAATTTCGACGGGAATTACAATTTATGAATATTAGACATAAAACACATTTGTTGAATGCGATTTATGTGTAATTTCCTGAAAAATAATTTTTTCTCGCGTTTTAAAATTTTCAGTCAAAAATTACATATATGCATGTCAGTCCGCGTCAGAGGTGAAATTTTTTCTTTTAATTCGGGAAGGGCCTTTTGGTCATTCTCCATCCTATCATAAGTCCTGGAATATTTTTTTAAAGTCGTTTTAGGATTCAAAACAAGTTCAAAAACCACATGGACTAGTCCATGTGGTTTCAATTCATTCTCTACCTGGCAATTTCAAAAACAAGTTCTGAGAGAGGAGATAAGAAAGCCTAGGGGATTGCAAGATCGAGTCCAATTCTTGTTGAAGATTCATACAATCTTCATCCTGGGTATGTAAAGGCTACCCAAAACATGAAATTGTTCTTCCATGTGCCCCAATGTATAGACTAGGTTGATAGTTAATAGTTAATGAGACTTGAATTGCGATTCTTGGATGATTTTCTTGAAATTTATTTCTAAATATTATATTATTATGTAAAATTGATGATCATCATGTTTTAATGAACTGATTACATGTATTTATGTTGTAATTATGCAATTACCCCTATATATTCTATGTTAAAGACTTGAATAATGAATTTAGGGTGATGTCTAGAGCCTTGATTATTCATGGATGTGTTGATTGTTGTGGTTTGAGTCCTGAGGTGAGTGTTGTGATGGTTAAAGTTGATGAAGTTAATATCCTTGAGCTTTAGATGGGATTAAGATAGAGTTAAAGGAAAAAATTTTCTTTCTTGAGTCGATAGAATGATAGATGGGATGATGACCCCACTTGAGAGGGGGGTTGGGTTGTGTAACAATCTTACCTTGATAGACTTATGAGCATATTGAGTCCTGGGAGGAGTATTAGCACCGAAATGGGTAAGAGTGACTACCACTTGCACTCATTAACTACGTGGCCAACGTAGAAGAGGATTGAACCGTGAAAGTGGATGTTTCTTTTTGTCCAGCAGAGGACTTGACAGACTTCTTTGGGATCCCCGATAGACTCGTCCTTTACCCCAGCAAGGTACTAGATGGATGTGGTAATGACATCTCTTCGTTGTATTACTACCGGCTCATAGACGGTGATTATTAGTTATAGAAACTCCCAGATAGGTTTCCCTGTTGATAGTACTCTGACGTTGATGTGATTGTATGATGTCTTGATGGATAACGAGGTGATAGAATTCTGTCATTTACTCTGAGTGAGGATGAGTGATTGATGAGTTGATATTATACTTATATATACTGTTTACTTTAGCCCGTTTTACATACAGTACATTCCACATACTAATGACTCTTTGAGGCTGCATCATTTTATGATGTAGATTCTGTAGATAGAGGACTTCAGCAGCCCAATCGTTGAGGTTCACGGATTCCGACAGAGACTTGGTGAGTCTTCCTTATTTTTGGGACATGTTATCTTCTTTTCATTTATTCTAGATTTATTTCGTTAGACTGTGGTAGCCATGGCATGTTATGGTACCTTCTTAGAGGTTAACTATAGAGACTTCATAGACATAGACAGTTCAGAGTTGATGTCGGGACTGACTATTTTCCCACTTCTTACTTCTATTGAATTGCTTATTTCGTATTCCTTATGATAGTGATTGTGATGGCCCACTATTAGTTTATTATTTTCTTATATCTTCTGCTTATGAGTTGATGGAACGAATGCAATGAGACTAGGTGGTTCGCTTGGGAGCTAGCAATCGTCTTCGAGTGCCGGTTACATCTAGGATATCCTCTTGGGACGTGACAATGAGGTTTAGGGGTTAGATGGGTCATTTGTCTACTCTTTATTTTTGCTTTAGATAGACATTAGATACATTGATTGGTTTCTATATTGAGTTGATTGTTATTTCTATATTGTTCTACCTATTTCGATTTCATTTAGCTATTTTACATACCGTACAGTCTATGTACTAATGTCATTCTGGCACTGCATCATTTTATGATGTAGATACGCGAGATAGAGGTCATCAGCAGGTGCATTGTTGAGGACCTTTGGATGTTCAGCAGATTGGTGAGACTCCCCTACTTCAGAGGATTCATTATTTATTTCATCTTGTTTTAGAGTTAAATTTGATTAACTTTATTTTGATTGAGGCAGTCATTGGTCTGTCATTGGCACCACTTGATAGTGATAGAAGCTTCATAGACTAAAGTCAGATGTTGATTGCTAAGACTTGTTGAGCTAGTTTCTTTTTACTAGCCTTTCCATTTATAATATTATTTTGAGACTAGATGAGATGTGCTCATTTACTTCCTTATGTCTTTCCCTGATTAGTAGAATGTGTGAATGTGATAAAACCAAGTGATTCGTTTGGGGACTAGCAATAGTATCTGAGTGTCAGTTACGTCTAGAGTACCCTCTTGGGATGTGATAAATATCATCATCATAATAATAATAATAATAACAATAATAATAATATATTATTATTATTATTTGTAATATTATTCATGTATCATACGGATACATATACTAGTATTTAAAAACAAGAAAGAAGTAGAAACCTAAGATGGAGAAACAAATTACAGAAACAATAAAGGTAGCTGTAATTTGAAAGCAGAAAAACACGGTAGGAAATAAGGAAATTTAATTGAAGAGTACCTGCAGTGGAGCGGTTCTTTGTGGGTTATTTGGAATTTCCTTATATACACAATCTTCTTTTTATAGTAAATAGGAGGGTCTCTTTTTGAAGGAGCCATTGTGAGGCGTTGCAACGTTTCGTTTCATTTTTTTTTTTTTTAAATAATCAATGCAAATAGAAATAAATGGAAAAAACTAGTGGAAAAAATAATAGGAGTGCCATATAGGCGGGATATATATATAAGCGCCAACAACCAAAGGCCCAACACAACAATACTTAATTGCACATTATGTTACGTGAGTTGTACCATTAAATTTAGGCCCAGTTACTCTCTTTTTTATTAGGATGACAAGTGTACTTCTTAATTGACATGTTTGTATGACTTTTACTATTTGTGTGAGACAACTGGTTTATATTTCTATTTCCTTCTGGATTTTCTACATTTCTCCAATTTCCGTTCTTCCTCTCTTTCTTTCTCACTTGTGCTCTTTCTGCAAATTCACAAGAAAGGAACATGGAAAAAGATAACATGGAAACATATTGAGTTCAGCTGATTTTTAGCATTACCCTTCTTGATTATGTGTAAGCTACCATGATGGGTCATCGAAAATTCATACTGAAAATGAGGAAAGGTCAACAAGAAAATTGGGAATTTAAGGATCATCGTCTTAATTGAAGGTTATATCTTCTCTCTTTCTCATAATCTGATAATCTGTCCACTTGACAAAGCTAGGGTGAAATTGAAAATATATCTCTAAAATGAATTCACGAATAATTCAGTATTGAAAATTAATAAACATGCAATTTTATACTTTATGATTCCTCCTCTTAGTAATTTATTTCTTGGAATACATTTAGCTTGAGATCATGACTCAAAATTTATGATGTGAAAAGAGCGTATAATTCTATGGTAAATTGGAGATACATGGAAGGAATGTAAGCTCTAAGATCCTATTTTTATAAACTTCATTGGTTTCTAAAATAGCTTGATGAATATTTCAGCTGCATGTGTTCTTTAATCTTTATTTTGCTTCCGGTCATTTGTTATGAAAAACTATGTCACATGTGAATAGATGAATTTTTGGAAGCAAATTTGTGTGGACAATTACAACAGAGGTGATTTGCCTCCCGGATTTGTTTTTGGTGCTGGAACTTCTGCCTGTCAAGTCAGTTTCAAAGTTTTGTTCTTTTTTATGATACTACTCAGATTAAATGGCCAGTCTTTGTTGGTCACTTAGAGCTATGCCACATTGTTTGAATGGATTAGAATCTCACGTTGTTTGGAGAGTAGACTGATGGTTTGTATGAATTCGGACAATTCTCACTTTGTGAGCTAGCTTTTAAATTCGACTTTCATATGTCATATATCTACACGTGCTAATCAGATTAAGTGTTCTCTCTTTGATTGGTTTGGTTATATTTGAACCAAAAAAAGGTAAAAGGGGCAGCATAAAATCATTTTAAGAACACAATTTGAAAGGAATGAAAACGTGCAAAGCTATGATGAGAATATTGATGAAAGAGAAGTAGTGACTTGAAAAACATTAGAAATAACCAAAGTTAATCACATTGTGAGTTTGGTCCTTCTTAAGATTATTTCCCAACAGATTTGATACTGTAGTAACAGTAGTTGGAAAAACTAATTGTTCAATAAACCTTTTCTTATGCTGGGGTAGTGTGTGTTTGATTCACATGTTTATCATGTTCCTATGATAAGAGAAATACTCTACTCAACCAGTAAGAAGTGTGATTGAGAAAGGAGGTCATTGTATAGGTTTTGATATAGATTAACGAGAAGGATAATAGTTACAACCGTATCAAGAGCTTGGTGACTGAAGAGTTCAAACTGTACTTCAGGCCAGAGTTCTTAAACAGATCAGACGAGATGATTGTGTTCTGTCTGCTCACTAAGTTGGAGGTGAACGAGATAGCTGATATCATGCTTAAAGAGGTCTTTGCGAGGTTGAAGAATAAGGAGATATAACTTCAAGTGACGGAGAGGTTTAGAGACAGGGTGGTTGAGGAAGGATACAACCCAAGCTATGGAGCTAAGCCATTGAGAAGAGCTACTATGAGACTGCTGGAGGACAGCATGGTTGAGAAGATGCTTGCAGGTTGAGATCAAAGAAGGTGATTCGGTAATTGTGGATGTGGATTCAGATGGCAATGTTACCGTCATCAATAGCAGTTGTGGTGCTCCCTCAGATCCAGCTCCTGAGCCTATCCCTGTGTAGATCAATTCTTCACTTAGCTCTGCAGATTTGTTGTCTGTAATGTTGCTTTCGGTTGTCTTGACTACTTATCTCTCCCGCGCTTATGAAGCAGGACAGCGTTGCTCGAGTACAAATCCTATATAAGTGACAACTATTTACCAATCTTGGATTCTTAGAATGGCTATTCACATTTCTGTCACTGGTCTGGAGTTACATGTGGCCTCAAATACCAAAGAGTAACTCGCTTGAATCTGAAAGGCAAGAGGTTAGCAGGAAGTATTCCACCTCATATTGGAAATCTTTCCTTCCTAAACTTTCTTGATCATTCAGACAACTCTTTCTGAGGAGAAATTCCTCTGGAAGTAAGCAAGATCTTCCGACTTAAGAACTTAAACATGAGCTTCAGTTTTCTTGTAGGTAAAGTGGCATCTTACTTGTCTCAGGGAGTATATTGCTTTTTGTTGGAAATTTTTGCTACTGCAATGGGAGCTCCTTTTAGGTTCTCAGGATACTGGTAATGACTTATCTTTCTCCCGTTCTCTTTTTTGTTATGCCTTCCTTTATGACATTTTGAAAGAAAATCGAGTTAGAGCTTCGGAGCATGCTATATGATAGGCCCAAAGGTGATTTGCATGCTCTCTTCTTCTTATTCTTTTTTTTTTTAAAATGAAGACGTCATATTTGGGTATCAAGGAGATGCAAATTACATACACAGAAACATGGTTAACTCCCTAAAACAGAAAAAAACTATTTAATCAACGAGTTAGCCACATGTAAAGAATAATCTCTAAGCCGCATTAAGCAAGCTAATGAAATCTAAGAAGGGTAATAAATCATTTACAGGGGATAAATTGCTTCATCGGAAGAGATTAAGAAGGCAAAAGAATTAATTTCTCTAAGAATATTGTCGTTTAAACATAGAATTATCATTTTCTATTTATGTAGCAAGAAGGAATTTAAGGTGTGAATTTCTGCAGAAAACATAATATTGGACAACCAAAGCAGTGAAGCAACTTTTACTACCATATCGTCACAAAGATGCAAATATTTGCAGTGTGCTACCATTATATATCACACACATGGTATGTTCCTCTCAAAAGTGAAAGTACAATTAGTGCAAGGAAGATTATTTTTTTAATTGATACTACAATTCAATTGTCTATTTTTTCTACGTTTACTTTATGCTAGATGACATTACTATTTAGTTTCTTTATATGCATTATATTACGACAAATAGTAGCAGTAATGAGGAATCAAGGTGTGAAATTGGTGCAGATGGCATTACTTTGAACACAACTGAATTTAATTCTGTATTTTAATGTGTACTTTTTCTCTTTTTTCTAAGTTGTTGCATAATACTTTAAAAAAAGTTTACTAATATTAATAAGAAAGCTAAGGTTTACAATATTAGGTCGATATCAGGTTTTCTATCTCAAGATAATAAAGTACTAACATGTCTCATAACTTTCTTTCGATGTGACTCTAAATCTGCTTGAACAATTCTCATTTTCGAGATCATTAGGTAATTTTACTTGTTCTTTCCTTTTTTTTTTTTTGGAGGGAGTTGGGGGGGGGGGGGTTGTGGGTAGATTAACAACTTCAATCTTATTAGAATGTATAATTGTAGTTTGTTCTTTTAAAAAACCATATATGTGGCCGTGCATACTTATATTTGATAGCTTATGTTTTGGTAACTATGTTTTTCATTTTTGCATTTTACTGGCGTTTGTAAATTAACTTGATCTTCTTTTTGTGACAGATTTTACTTGAATCGTTCTTTGCATAAGAATGTTGGATCGTGATCATGGTGTATAACCTGATGAAGATCGAGGATGGCTTATGGATGGAATAATTGCAAACTTGGATTTTCTTTTTGAACTATGAATAAAATATGTTGTAATAGGGAATTCAATTGCAATTCTCTTGGACTTTTTTCCTTTTGAGAAATTTTCTGTTACCATAATTGTTGTTGGATTATAATGAAACAGATTTGAAGAAGAAAAACAACACAGCTTTTCAGATGTGAAGTTCTTGTTTATTAGAATAATAACTCCCATATAAATACATGAAATAATAACTAAAAAGCTAA
>JAABOM020059827.1:0-12416 GCA_011800125.2 Solanum clarkiae
CTACCTAAGTCTCATAGCACGCAAGGTAACAAGATAGGATTAGTACACTCGATCCACTACTAAGGGCTCTCCTACTTGGGTCAGAAAATGAATAGGCACAGACATGGAATCACAAGGCAACTCGAACCCATGGAGAAATAAGCATACACATATGAATAAGTAGATCTAGGATCAAATGACACTGATACAGGTCGTGGCAAACCAGAACAATACCTGTAATCACAACATTAGAGGCATCTGTCTCAGGTCTACCTGGAAAGGCATAACAATGGGCACCTTGACCTTCACTCGTAGAAGTTGATCCTCTAACACCATAAGGAGTGGAGGTATCACATGTTCCCCTACCATTGTTACGTCTACCTCTGTCAGTCTAACCTCTACCCCATACCCTAGTCTGTAGGGCTGAACCTCTGGCTAGTGGTGTTGGATGTCGGACAAGTGCTGCAGAGTATGAATGGTGGCGCCTAAAATGAGTCTGTCTAGGGCACTGTCAAATTATATGATCGGGATATCCACACCCATAGCAAGAACTAGTGGTGAACCACTACCGTGAAGGAGCGGGAGGGATGTTGTAGCCTCTCTAACCCTTGGGCCTCCACTGAGAACCAGATGAACTCTTTCCTAAATTGTATGAATCACGAGAGCCTTGTCATCCCTCCGAAGCTGGCAAGGCTGTATGAACCCTGTGATGCTAAAAAGAACTACCATCTCTAACCACACCTCTGGCCCTTGATGAGGAACTTGAGTACTGTTCTGAACTACGGACCCTTTTGGGGTCCCTAAACTCCTCCATTTGCATCAACTTCACCTCTTTGGTGGTGTAGACAACATATTGAAATGAGACTCCATCCCTAGCTACCCACAATATTGACTGTCTTATTGGATAAATTAACCCTCTGACAAACTGACAAACCTTCTCCTCCTTAGTCAAAAGTATAGTTGTGGAATGACAGGATAACTGACAGAACTTGACCTCGTACTCTGAAATAGTCATGATGCCCTGCCCCAAACTCTCAAACCTCAATTATCTCTCCTCGCAGATACTCTAAGGGAAAACTCGATCATAGAATGTATCAAAAAATGCTTCCCAAATCATCTGAGTAGATCCAGCTAGAAGGGATCCTGTATAAGTCCTCCACAACTCCCTGGCTGGTCCACAGAGTCGGAAGGTGGCATATCTCACTGCGTCTCTACTATTCCTAATGTATCTATCAACCCTCAACAAATGGTCAAGAAATCATGAGCATTCTCAGTCTTCGCACATTAAAACTAAGATGCATCTATCTTCTGAAACCTCTCATATCTCCATTGCTCATCATTATTAAAGGTAGCAACTGGTGGAATCTCATCAATTAGAGTTGCTAGTCGCTGCTTATCTTAAATTTAGCTTCGGGGGCCTATTGTTGATCCTAAGGCTACATCCTCACCGGAGTCTGTGAAGTACCAAGAGTGTCAGCTTGAGTACTTGCCCGCCCCAAAGTCTCAACACGCCCAAGACTCTCAAAAGTGTATCCTGGAGTAGTGGTGTTGTAGTAAACTCATGTGGAACCTGCTCTTGCCTATGCTCCATAGCTGGATTGAGGGAGATACCCCGCTCATAGTCCCTTGCCGGTATGGCTTCTTCGATGTGGGATCTAGATCATCCTCGGTCACGACCCTTACCCCTAGCTGGGGTCTTAATAGTTGCATTAGGGGTGGCCTTCCCTTGTCCTGTAGCAGCAGCAGCTCTAGTACTCACATCTGTCAAAAGGGCACATGAACATTTAGCACTTATACAAAACCTACGCACGAATTGATTAGAATAAAACAAAAGAGAGTTTTCTAGCCTCTCAAAGATTAGTAATGGACGTCTATGCATCAATCCTTAAGACATATGAATATGGGGCTCTGATACCGAATTGTCACAACCTAAAATCTGGGTGTGATGGCACTCGCTAACCCACCAAGATAAGTTAGTCCAAAACCCAAAATACTTAACAAAAGAGATTAAAAGCAAAAGATATATTCTAAATATATATAGATAAGCGGAAGAAAACAAACTACATAAATCCCAAGGAATAGTGTCACAGGCATAATGTCTAGTCCTCAATTAGAACCAACACTTAAAAGTGGAATCCTTGGCCTGGTAAAGACACAATCAACTACCTCTCAAGAAATCTGGAAGATCGATCCAACAAGGAGAAAGTCTAGCAAGATGGACTGGGCTCACAACCTACAAAAATATAGCAAGGAGGCGAGCACGAAACGATGAGGTATTTAGCAAATAGAACTAATGTAAAGTAAAACAATGAAGAATACAAGTAACTCCTTAAATCCTAACCACAATCTGCAAAACTATAATTCTGCACTCAGAAAAGTCTCAGCACAATATATATATATATATATACACACAATAAGATATATATATCCATCATCAGACATAGCATCACAGTTGACAAGTATATAAGTAGATCCAATTCTTACTCAAGCTCAGAGATATAATAAGTACATAATCTCATAAATAATATACAACTATACCAAGCAGATATGATATGAGATGGAGCGGATGCCATGAGATGAACACAATGCAATGCCAAATAATTGTGATGTATGTCTGTCTTAAAATACACACTCGTTGATCATATATATACCTCAGACGAAACCTATGGGGGCCACATATGGACTATGTATTTGTGATCATGTTCGGCAATGTCCTTGTCTAATGTCACCTGTCCAGAAACAACCTCAGACCATCCAGAAATGACTTTGAACCACTGGCATATTACCTCGGCTCGATCAGTAGAGACCTCGGCCACCAATCCACTTGTTACCTTACTCACATCTCGACAGTAGTCATCACAAGTATTAATGTACAAATAATTATAGATGCAAGGTACATGATCACAGTTATATCATAATATCAATATCAAAATGATCTCATTATCTTAATGCCATCTATATCTTGATATCATCAGTGTCTCAATATTATCAATGTCTCAATATTATCAATGTCTCAATATCATCAATGTCTCAATATATCATATATCATCACAAACTATCCAGAACCATTTTCTTTCAGTTTTAAATCACGTATAGAATACCAACTCATGAATATTATCATAACACAAGTAATCAATGCAAAAAGTAGTGATTAAGCCTACAACGATACATTTCTACCCCCAAATACTCAATTTCACACATATAGGAGTATACAAGGTTCATTTATACTTAATAAAATATTAGAATTTCACTTGTCTCAAATAAAGTCTCGAAATCAAGAAGAACTCGCTGCTTTCCCCTTCTATGAAACTCAAATCACCACAATCTATTCAAATATGGCCTCACAATCATATAACGGAATCTAATGAAACTAGAATCAATCAATTTAGAGATAAAGGGTAAAATGCTCAAAAATCTCATGTTGGAAAATGTAGCCGCAAAGCAAAAATTAATGGATGAAAATAACCTACTCATAACAAGGAATTCAATGGTGAAAATAGTTTTAAAAATGGAGCTAAGATAAGGAGAAATCAATAATTTAAGTTTAGGAAATTCAATTCCGAAAATTCCAAAATTCTACCATTAAATCCCAAAATTAGAGGTTAAAACACAAATTAATTAATGGAAATAGTTGAAGTAGGTTAGAAATAGTTACCCAATCAATTTTCTTCAAAACCTTGAAAATCCACTCTTAGAACGAAGCTTGAAATGTAAAAATGGCGAAAAGGGTTTAAATCACATTTTTAAAGAAAGACATTGTTCAGGCATCAAAAGAGCTCCATGAATGCGGAGACTTATCCATGATATTGGAGACCAGAAAGGGGATAACTCTCTGGGAAAGTGGCAATCACGCCGCGAACACGGAGATCTGGCTGTTGGTTCTCCGCGAACACGGCCGAAGTAGTACGAACAAAGAGTACTGGTGCCAGATGCACCAGAAAAAACAATGCACCGGCAACACAACTCAAACAAAACAAGAACTGGACCCTTGCAAATTTGTTCAAAACCACATGAATACAAACCAAACATAAATAATTAATGTGAAGCTAGGATTGTGTTCCCCATGACATCTAATGCGATAGTCAAATCTAGTGGTAAACTCGTTCATGATTACATATACAAGATCTAACAAGTTATGTAACACCTAATTCACCTTTCGATCCTTCTTAGGTGCATATCGTTCATCACCTTTCGAGTCTTAAAACATATAATTACTAACCCTTATTGTCAATCCCAGAATACTCTCATCTTTCAGTCTCAAGTACTTAGACTAGGTTAAAACCCCCGAATTTCCATCATAGAACTCTTTTCCTAATCAAAACATCCCTTTCAGGCATGAAAATAATACAGGCTTATCCTAATGCGTTGACTCATTAAGGAAGAAATTATAATAAAGATCACTATAATATATACACTAATCAATCCCAAGATTTACCCTATATTCATCTATCTTATTGATTTATCATGGTTCCCACAACCCTAGTTATGGGTTTAGCCTAGCATATTCAAGAAAGATAACCCACAACAATACAATGAAATCATAATAAAGAACTTATTATTGAAGAATCAGTGAATCCATGGATCATAATCTCAAACAAGATACATGAAATCACAAAGTTTAATGAAATTTCAAGCGAAATAGTTCTCTCGTGTTCTCTATCTCTAGACTCCCAAGACTGACTAAAAATGAAATAAAAATAGTATTTATATACAATATAAACCTAATCCGATTTAAAATAGGAAAATTGGCTTTGGCATGGGCACGGGGCACTACACGGCCCGTGAGGATTTGGATAGATCGTTTACCGGTCCGTGTGGCCATACTTCAACTTTACTCCATGTTACCGCTCTACGTGCAAGTACACAGGCCATGTGAAAGTCAACGGTCTGTCAAATGGACCGTCCATGTTGCCTTTAACAAGAAAGTATATGACATATAAATAAAAGCTTTTTTTCTTTTTATTTTTTAATTTTTTTATTTTTACTATTACAACGCATGGGTTTCCTCCCATGAAGCGCTTGATTTAACGTTGTGGCACGATGCATTGTCTTGACTACTTGATGTGCTATCAAATTACAACACATTTGGTACCTAAAATAAGGAATTTTGCGAGTTCTTAATGCAACTTTTATGGTTTTCATGTGTTTTTATATTGTTACTGCATAAAAGATAGGTTGTAATGATTTTGGAAGAAAATTATAGACTTTTGCCAAAATGCAAGATATACAAGCCACCTTACAAGTCGTAGCCCAAGTGACGAGTCATAGGGTGATCTCATAGCAAGAAATAGTGAGCAAAATCAGAAATCTGCTAAGTAGAGGTCAGTCATAAGAGGCCACTCTACAAGTCGTAGGCCTCACTACCACTTGAATAGGTGGGGTCCTAGCAAGAAACAGCGAGCTAAAAGTTTGGACCAAGAACTGAAGTCCTAGACTGCGAGAGGAGCATATGAGTCGTATCCCAAATAACAACTCGCAACAGTGGTCGTAACAGTCAAGTTCTGACTATGAGACCTCGATTATGACTACGAGTTGTATATGTGCGACGTACCTGCTGTCAACTGTCTTTTCTATTTAATTTTTAGGTGAAATTGTAAATAGTATAAATGCTAATAGGGCTTTAGACTTGAGACTTCAGACTTGAATATTTTTGTAGAACACTTTGAATATTCTAAGGGTTTTTCTAGGTTTTAGTGTAGATTTTCATTTTTAATTTGAAGACCCATTTTTGGGGATTGCAAAAATCACATTGTACTCATTCTCCATTAATCCAAGCTTGTGGTTTGAAACTTGAGGTGTTACTGTTCTTCATTGTTTTAGGTAAACTCTCAACTACGTCATCTATTTTCATTGTTGTTGATTTTGCCTTAGCCATGAGTAGTTAAGTACCACAACTTGAGGTTGTGGGAACCATAAGTAGTTGACTTAAAATAACCTAGACTTTTTGCACTTCTTTGATTGGAGTTTTGCATGTATTATATATTTTCCTTTATTTTGATTGATGTTTGGTGGTAGCCAACACCAAACCCCACCTACTACCATGATCCCGACCAAGGTAGTGACGAATAGGAAAAGGGAAGTAGATGAAAGGATTCGATTGATGTGTTCTCATCTAATCAACAAAACCTGACTAAGGGAAGGTTGCGACAATGGGTAATGGTTAATTGGCACACCATGGCTATCAGCCAAGCGCCATGGTGAAATTCGACATTCACCTTCACAAGAGGACTGAAAGTACCTAAGTTACCATTCTACATGCGAATTACTAATTAGGGTTATGTTGTCTAGGGTAATTGAGTCAAAATAATCATGGGGAACACAATTCCCAAGTTGTCCCTAAATTTAGTATCTTCTCGCATAATTAGTGTAGTGTTAGTTTTGTTCTCTATCTTGAATCACAACTCCTCCCCCCCCCTATTTAGAGATTTTAATAATCGGTGCTTGAAATGATTGATAGTGGATCTCTATTGTCAAGCCTCATATTCCCTGTGGATTCGACCCTAACCTCTGGTTAGGTTTATTGCTGACTGCGACTGCTTTGTTCTTGGAGCGTAAACATCACTACTCAGACTTCGTCAAGAAGCAAGACCTCAATCACTAAGGCCTTCTCTACTGCACCCAAGTATTGCTTCACTCTTTGCCCATTCACTTTGAGTTGATCCCCGATTTCTCCGTCTAACTCAATTCCACCATGGGGGAACACCTGGGTGATTATATATAGGCCAAACCACCTGGACTTGAGTTTACCTAGGAACAGCCACAATCTGGATTTTTACAATAGCACCTTGTCACCAACACTAAAACTCCATTAGGCGATATGCTTGTCGTGCTGGATATTTATCCTCTCTTTGTACAATGTTACACTTTCATATGCTTAGAGGCAAAACTCATCCAGCTAGTCAAGTCTCAAGTCAGCAGCCTCTTCCCAATTCATGTTGAGCTTCTTCAAAGCCCAGAGTGTTTTGTGCTCAAACTTTATAGGTAGATGACCAGCTTCACCAAACTCCAACTGATATGGGGACATAACAATGGGAGTCTTGTAAGCCGTCCTGTAGACCCAAAATGCATCATCCAGCTTCCGTGCCCAATCTGTTCTGGTAGTATTCACAGATATGGTCAGGATCCCCTTGATCTCTCTGTTTGACACTTCAACCTGTCCACTCATATGCGGGTGATAGGGTGTGGACACTTTGTGCTGTCTGACTCCATACTTCGCTAGCACAGCACGGAAGACTTTGTTATAGAAGTGAGAACCCCCATCACTAATGATAGTTTTGGGTGTCCGAAATTAGAAAAGATATTTTGCCTCAAAAACTGGACATTACTCACTCTTTTGTTGTTTGGCAATGCAAATGTCTCCACCCACTTGGATACATAGTCCACCGACACAAGGATATATTTCATGCCATAAGAGCTCAAAAATGGGCCCATAAAGTCAATGCCCCAGACGTCAAACATTTCTACCTCAAGAATTGGGGTCATGGGTATCTCTTGGCACTTTGAGATGTTGCCCTATCACTGGCACTCACTATACCCAAGTACCAAGTCATGGGCGTCCTTGTAGATGGTGGGCTAGTAGTACTCGCATTGTAGAATCTTTTTGGCTATCCTACTGCCACTATGATGACCCCTCACTGAGGAGGACTGACAGGCCTCCATGATATTCAATATCTCTGCTTTTGGAATGCACCACCTGATAATCCCATCAGCACATGTTCGGAACAAGTACGGGTCATCCTAGAAGTACCTGCGCACATTAAAAAGAAAGTTATTTCTTTTGTGAGGCTTAAGGCCCTCCGGCATAATATTGCTCACCAGAAAGTTAGCAAAATCAGCAAACCAAGGAATAAGGTCCACAAAAGTTGCTAATACTTGCTCATCGGGAAAAGAATCATCGATGTTCAACCAATCCTTTTCCTTTGACTCATCCTCCAATCTGGACAAGTGGTCTACGACCTGATTCTCAGATCCTTTTCTGTCTAGGACCTCAAAGTCAAACTCTTGCAGCAGGACAACCCATCGAATCAACCATGGCTTGGCATCTTTCTTGGCCATGAGGTATCTCAAAGCTACATGGTCAGTGTGCACTATCACTTTGGTGTCCAATAAGTAGGCCCTGAACTTTCAAATGCATAGACCACAGCCAGGAATTCCTGCTCAGTCACTACATAATTCCTTTGAGCAACATTGAGGGTTGTTCTGCATAATAGATGGGGTAAAAATCTTATTGCGCTCTTTCCCAAGCACAACACCCACAGCAATCCTAATTGCATTGCACATAACCTCAAATGGGGCATCTCAGTCAGGTGCAACTACCACAGGTGCAAAAATTAGCTTTTGCTTCAGAGTCTCAAAGGCATGCCGGCAACTATTGTCGAAATGAAACTTAGCATCTTTCTCCAAGAGCTTACACAGTGGATGAGAAATCTTGGAGAAATCCTTAATAAATCAGCGGTAGAAGCCTGCATGTCCAAGAAAACTCTAGACGCCCTTCACAGATATAAGAGGTGGCAACTTCTCAACAACCTCAATCCTTGCCTTATCCACCTCTATGCCCTTATCAGAAATCTTATGGCCAAGAACTATCCCCTCCTTGACCATGAAGTGGCATTTTTTCCAATTTAACACCAAATTAGCCTCCTTACAGTGTTGTAGTGCCCTACTAATATTTAGCAGACAATTGTCAAAGGAATCACCCACTACAGAGAAGTCATTCATAAATACATCGAGGGTGTTTTCAACCATGTTGAAGAAGATCGACATCATACATCACTGGAAAGTGGCTGGGGTATTGCATAGCCTGAAAGGCATCCTCCTAAAAGCAAAAGTCCCATACGAGAAAGTGGAGGTGGTATTCTCCTGATCCTCCGAGGCTATGGCTATTTGATTGTATCCTGAGTCCCGTCCAAGAAGAAGTAACACCCTCTACCTACCAACCTATCTAACTTCTGGTCCATGAAGGGCATGGGAAAATGATCCTTGAACGTCCATCTATTCAGCTTCTGGTAGTCCATGCGCACTCGCCATACAATAAACTGGTCTCAAAAGGACTAGCTCATTTTTGTCATTAGCTACTACTGTCATGCCCCCTTTCATAGGGACACACTAAACTGGACTGACCCACTTGCTAATAGAAATGAGGTATATCACCCCAACATCCAGCCAATTGATGATTTCTTTTTTCACCATCTTTTGCATATGTGGATTTAGCCTGTTCTGGTGTTCAATGTTAGGTATATAGTTATCCTCCAATTTGATCTTGTGCATGCATATCCCTAGAGGAATCCTTATAATATCAGCAATGGTCCAACCAATATCTCGTTTGAACTTTTGGAGGACCCCCAGCAATGCTTTGACTTAGTTTTCCTAGAGATCTACAACCACAATCATAGGAAGAGTGTTATTAGTGCCCAAAAATGCATACCTTAAGTATTAGGGCAACTCCTTGAGCTCCACAGTCGGAGGCTCCTCGATAAAAGGTTTAGCTGGCAGTGTAGGTCAATTCTGCAGGTCCAAGTCCAACTTTCTGGGGACAAATAGTATGGTTCCCCTACCTTGCTAAGCATTCACGATGTTTGCGTACCCATTAGTGCCATCCTATGGGAAGTTCATCAACACTGTTGCTAGTGTTTCTACACTCATGTCTACTCAAGTGGGAATTCAGAAAGACAGTTATCCTCCACATCTAAGATAGACATCATAGCCATCTCTTTAGGTCTTTTCATTGCAGCGGACAAACTGAATTCCACCTCTTCAGTGTTCAGTCTAAAGGTCAGTTCCCCTCACTCCACATCTACCAAATGCCCTGCCAATAGCCAAAAATGGTCTCTTAAGGATGATGGGAAACTCAAAATCCACCTGACAGTCCAAAATGACAAAGTCCGCAGGCAAGATGAACCTTCCCACATGGACCAGCACATCACATAAAATCCCCACGGGCCACTTCACCGATCTGTCTACCATGAGTAGACGTATTGTAATGGTCGTGGGGGCTTCTAAGCCCAGCTGCTTATAAACTACCAGCAGCATCAAGTTGATGTTGGTACCCAGATCACAGAGAACTTTTGGAAAGTCAAATGCTCCAATCATACACAGGATAGCGAAGGCTCCCAGATCTTCCTTCTTTTCAACAAAAGAACTTGTAGCAATGGCACTAAAGTGGTGGAGGTTGTTTGTCGGCTTGATCGTGGTTGTCCTCTTCTTAGTCACTAAGTCTTTCATGAACTTAGCTGTCATGACCCAAAAAAAATTGATGTGATGGCACTTGCTCAATCCCACCAGAACAAGTCAGCCTTAACTCAAAGGGATAATAAACATATCGCGCGGAAGTAATTAACTAGAGTAGATAACTAAAGCTGAGAATTTTCATAAACGTAAATACCACCCAAGGATTGGTTGTCATGCATACAAGCCACTACCAATACTGAAAATCAAAGAAATACAAGTCCAAATTGTCCTTCTTCTCGAATAGAACAAGTAGAAAAGAAATAGGAACAAGAGAGTCAGCCAGATGACAACAGCTACCTCTCTACATCTCCTGGGAAGCCTTGGAGGATCAAGGAAAATACTATTCACTGTCCGGCTTCACAACCTACACAAGTATAAAAGCAAGGGGTGAGTACCAAATACCACTCGGTACCCAGCAAGTTAACTAAAAAAAACAAAGAAAGTCTAATAGAATACACAAACTACTTTCATCCCAATCGATCTCCACGACTACAACTTACATAGAAAGTAGTCCAACCTAGCAATACATAATACATAATACATAATAAAGATGGTATTTCACCATATGACAATTCCAAAGCATAAGCTTAAAATAATAGCATAATCAATCATAAGAATAGCATCATGCTATGCAATAATATGCAAGGATGAAATGCAATGCTTATGCAATAATCGCCGGCAAGGACCTTGGCATTATAGCATCACTAAAAATATCTCAACATCACATCATTGCCGGTAAAGACCTCCGCATCACAATATCATCATAAATTCACTGGCAAAGACTTCGGCATCACAATATCACCATAAAGTTTTCAACATCGTAATTTCGCCGGCAAAGACCTCGGTCCCAATATTTTTCTTCTCACTCATATCAATATTCAAAATCAATACAAATATGCATGTCATGGAATGAATGAACATGATACGAATTCCACAAACAAATCCACTCATAATCTCCAACCACAACAGTATATGTATCAAAAATATAGAATTCTCATCACTTAACCATATTCATCAATTCAAGTACCATATTAACACGCCAACTCACATTTATATTTTTAATCATCTCATTTTTTGTAATATTAAAATATTTCACGTATCACACGCAGGAGAAAGGAAAATTTGAGAAATCTACGAGAATTACAAAGTTTTGAAAGTCCACTTCCCTTAGTCAAATCACGATCGATCAAATACTTGGGCCTTTCCCTTTGGAATATAATCTGCAGCACCACGATCTAGTCAAATAAATTATCACCATAAGATTTTAAAACTACCAACACCTAAACTACTATCTGTCTAGATTAGGTCCAACGACAAACCAATTTCATTATTAATTTTAATAATTCCAAGTCTAGAGTTAAGTCTTAATTCCACCAAATAATATGATTCTAATACTACTTATGTAATACATTACATCTAATGCATAACTACCTACACTAGTATATCAAAACTTGAATTATATTTTCGTAATTGAAGTTACATACCCAACGGCATCCAGTAACTCAACTTGCTACAAGCTTATTATTTATATATATATTGTAGTCATCACTATAGAAAGGACCAAGAATTTGTCCCCTAAGCTCTAATACCAAGACATACTGCCAGAAGCTTTTCAACCTTCAAATTTTTACTCAGTTTTGGTTATTATAACAATTTCATACTTATACACCTTAATATGATATCTATGAATAAGAATTGAATATTTAGATGAAGATTTTTACCTGAAGCGCTTGATTTATTTTCAACTAAAAAAACACTCAAACTTATTAATCACTCTATTATTTTTTTAATTGATTTTTGCCTTCTCTGTGTGTAAATGAGCAAAATACTCAGAATATACATAGGAAAGTATATGCCTTGTTAGATTGCTCAAAATGGAGAAATAGAAGTTAGTGGATGATTAAAGAAATTAAGTAGAGAAGTTAGGTCAAGTGGGAAAATTAGGTCATGGAATACTATAAAAAGAACTAAGTGTGCCACTAGGCTCAAATAGAGCATTAATAGATTGAAAGTGAAATGCAGTATTAAAGCATTAACTCAATAATATCAAAAATGCAATAATGTAGTGGCATAAAATTTTGTACAATTGCTACAGATACCCATAAATTAAATAATCTTACCTATCGAATAGTTTGAAATACCTACTAAAATTTACGAGAAGGATATTTAAGAAAATAATAGGACCAATTCTTAAAATATCTAACGGGTCC
>JAABOM020059828.1:0-12415 GCA_011800125.2 Solanum clarkiae
AAAAAAAAAATAAAAATATATATATATATATATATATATATATATATATATATATATATATGTACACATAAATTAATTAGCAATTAAATCATTCATAAAACAAGTCAAAGTAGCAACAAATTTATAATTCATATAGTTAACTTGAAATATTATTTTCCAAGAGAAATTCAAATATATTTTTAACGATTTATGTCATGCAAAGGATTTCTTCATGTTTGTTTTCCGCAGCAATAATTGGAGGCGCAAGTTCTTAACAAAGATAAATATAATGTTTTAAGCACAATAAGTGCTCCATGGGAGCACATTATCACTTAATATGATTTTAAGTTTTTAAGTGTCTTATACTTTGATTTTGTCCTCATTTTATTTTTTCTTAGTTTGCACCAAAAAAATATTTTAAAAACACCGAATAAAACCAAATCGAACTTGAAAAAATTGAACCGAACCGAAACATTTCGGTTCGATGTATAGAGCACATTTTTTCAAAATCGAAAATCGATAAATCGAACCGAAATTTGCTAAAACTGAACCGAAGAACTGAACGCCCACTCCTACCTCTGATTGGATGGTGGTTTCCCATGGTGTGGTACCCACAAAACCACGTTCGTTTTGATTGTTTCATTAATTATGTGGTATGTTGTGGTTCTATTTCATGGTTACAAAACCACTAAATTGGTGATTTCGCATGGTTCCCTTATTTTTTCCCCCAATTATACCCATACTAAATTTAAATAAGTCTAATTTACCCTTCACTGATTTCTCAATTTCTTTGATCTGTTTCGTCAATTCTCTATTCTTCTATGACCACTTTCACCCTAATTCTTTCATAAAAGCTTCCTAATTAATGGTGTCAGAACTCTCAACCTTAAGGGTGATGGTCTTCCCTGTGAAAGTCTTTGCAAAGATCTGTATACCACCCCTCAGTCGCAGCACTAGATGAAGAGTGGACTCCTTTTGAATATTGTAGTCGGCAAGGTACGACCATTCTCAGCAATGGTTCAAACTGTAAAACGCGAATCAGTCAATACTCCGAGTAATGGAACTAAAACAAGGAGTAATGGTGCAGCAACACCTAGCCATAGCAACAATAACAGCAGTTCGTGGATGAATTTTCCAAAAGATGAAAAGATGAAAGAGGAGCTTCACAAAGCTTTTGTTTTCTTTTTAATTTATAATAATTAAGGATATTTTCATAAATTTATTGGTTACGATACAATACCACACGATCAAATCAAACAACAAAATAATTATGAAACGATAATAAACCATAAAATCTATTCAGACATTGTATTTTATTGTACCATACCACACCATATCATACCATACCATACCATACAACACCACACATTATGAGACCATGGGAAATCACCATCCAAACAGAGTGTTAAGCAAACAATCATGAGAAAATTGAGAGAAGCGTGACAAAAGAGTTCCTAATTAAAAAAATGATATGTTGATCAAGGCCAAGTTAAAGTCAAACCTTTTATTAATTAGGGGATTAAGTTAAATGGGGGTTGAAGTATAATTTTAAAACTTGTTAAACTTTTAAAAATATAATATATCACAAAAGTGGGGTAAAATAGTCATTTCAAAAGGTTGATTAGTTGATAATATTTGAAAACGTTAAAATCATTTCAACTGCATATGTCAGTTACTTTTTGCTTCAACGCATCTTCTCTCTTTTCAAAAATTCTCTCAAGAAACGACGCAGCAACTCCACAACATCTCGAATGTAACTCACATTAAATTCATTGTTTTAATTTTCTTCTCGATTCACCTTCTTCGTCGTCACTGTGAGATTTTAGAAGGTAAATGGTAAGAAAAAACTTCTTGTTTTCATTTCGTTAGGGTTTTGCGTTTTTGAAATGAAAATGTTGTTTTAAGTTTTAAAAAGAAGAATAGATGTTAGGGTTTTTATGCTTTTGTTGACGTAAAAATAGTGATATAGGTTAAGAAATAAAATAGGATGATATATTTCATTTTTACATGTCCTAATAAATACTCAAAATGTACTTGTTGCCCTGGTATGATATATTATTATGAATTTTTACATATTTTATTATTTTATTGCCCTGGTATGGTATATTGTTATAGGTTTTTACACGTTTTGTTGTTGTAAACAACAAATATGTATATATTTCGTTTTCGTTTGTTGTTGTTATTGTTTTGGTCGCTTCTTCATAATTGGGTTGGTGTGCTTAAAGAATACATTGTTGTTACAGAACTTAAGCATATAAGTGATTGAATCGCACATATGTCGTATATGAATAGTTGAAGTTATTCTAAAACTGTTGCAGCAACTGGTGTAACAACTGCTAAAACTAGTTCAACAATTGCTGAAACTAATGCAGTAATTGGTAGAACAATTGCTATAACTAATTCAACAATTGCTAAAATAACTACTAAACAATAACTGAAACTTTTATATAACAATTGCTGAAGCTACTACTTCTCAACTTCAGCAGCTGGGGCAAGTTAACATAAAATGTGTTAACAATTATTGATGTTGTTTTAGCAACTCAGTGAATTATATTTTTTAAGAAAATTATAATATTTACTTATTTGATCATCTACTTTAATTTGTTTTTCCTATTTATTTTGACTGTTAATTGGTGGTTTCTTATTTATATCATGTGGTGTAAATAAATAGTCCCAGAAAAAGAAAGACAACTACTGAAGCCCCAGCTACTGGAGATGGAGATGGAGATGTCCCTGTTACTGGAGCCTCAACAGGTAGAAGATCTAGAAGAAAGAGAGTTAAGACATAGAGGCAAATAGAAGCAGAAGAAGCCTCTAAAAAAATAGTACCAGCAAACTGACAACACTTGCTGAACATGCTAATATATTTTTGAAAGCGAAACAACATCAAAAAGTCAAGAAAACATAAAGACAGAATATCAAAAAGAAGAAAATAGAGGAGGAGATGATGTTATGAATGAAGAAGGATGAGGAGATAATGTAGAAGAAAGATGAGGAGATGCTAAAAAAAAGGAGGGGGAGGAGATGATATAGAAGAAAAAGCAGGAGGAGAAGGTGAAAAAGATGTTATTCAAGAAATGATGTAGAGAATGATGAAGAGAATAAAAGAATTGATTTTGAACAAAGAAGAAAATTCCAACATGATCAATCTCTTCAAGAGGAGACGATTGATTCTGTTGAGTCCTCTCCAACTGGACCTTCAGGTGATAACACCTCAATTAAAATTGTCAGATATCCTAATTACAACTTTGTGAAAAAATTATAATAATTTTAGAAAAATGCTAAAGTCACAGAAATTGAAAAAAAAATTCAAGACTACAACATTTGCTAGCTATTTGGAGATACCTGAAAAGATACCTCAACAGTTTCAAATGAAGTTGGTGTACGAACTTCTCCGACGTCGAATTCTGAGAGAGCATACACAAGAAATTTGAATAAATTTTTGTGGCATGCCTTTCCATTTTGGCATGAAAGAATTTGCCATTACGATTGCTTTGTATTGTCATATCAAAGAAAATGCTGATTTTGAAAAATCATCATCTAAGGTTAAGGAAATACGAGAAGAAATTATTAAGTCGATAGGAAGAACCTTCAAGAAGGATGAACTGATGAAGTTTTTTTCTATCGGATTCGATTTCAAGAGATGTCAAAAAACTTTGTGCTTGGTTTATTTTGTACATTCTATTCTTCTGGGGAAAGATCTAAACACAAAGATCCTGGTTGTCATAGTGTTGCTTTCAACTGATAAAAAGGTCTTTTGTGCCAGTGCATGGGGTCGTGAATGCTATGAGCTGACAGTTGACTACCTGTTGAAGGTTGTGAACAAAGAAAAAGACGGAAAGATCATTAATCTTTATGATTTTTCATGGGTATTTATAATACATTTATCTTCTTTAAAATTTTTTTGGATCCATTCATTCATAATTTTGATCATATTTCTATCTATGTTATTATCTTATATAGTGTTGGGAATTTGAAGTCATTCCTCTATCACCGAAAGAAATTAAAAATGATTTCTGCTTTAGTAATTTCGCCACGACTCATTAGATGGATGTCAGTAGTCAATGATCATTCTATCAATGCTCCTGAGTTGTTTAACATCTCCCCCACCCTTCGAAGATTCAGTAAGCCTCATCAATTAACTAATTATTTTAGTTAGTTGCTGCAGTTGTTTGTAGAAGATGTTGTGATTTTTTAACAATTGTTACTTAATTACTCAGCAGCTGCTAAACAATCAGTACATGTGATTGCTAAAAAATTACAAGTTGAAGTTGTTTACAACAATTATTGTTAATACCTCAGTAATTACTTTTAAATGTTTCAGTAGTTACAACAACCTCTCAACAAATGCTAGCTGACTGTTGAAATACACTATGACAATTATATTTATTTTCAACAATTGCTGCAACAATTTCAATAGTTATTGCTAAATATTTCAGCAATCATAGCAACATCTCAACAAATGCTATCTGACTGCTAAAATACATTATGATAACTGTATTTATTTGCAATAATTATTACAAATATTTCAATAGTTGTTGAATCCAACTGCTAGAATATACTGTGGAAGCTATAGTTGAAGGAGGGCTGCCAAGTCTCCTCCTATTGAGGTGACAACAATCGAGCGACAATCGGTGGATATCTACAAGCATTCAAAGAATGAATCATACAAGACAATAAAAAATACTTGAAAACTAAAGATCAACTAAAAAGCTCTACATAATGCATGAATTTGATTTTGAAGACTTTGAGATCATGAACCACATGCAAAAGTGATGGGAGGATGGGATGATTTCTAATAATTTTGATTTAATTTTATTATTATGGTGTGTCAGCAGTGTAACACTTGTTGCAATAGTTTTTTCTGTTATTGCAACAATTACTTATTCTTCTGAAGCAATTGTTGTTGTAGCAGATTCAATAATCATATTAAGTTATCTCATTAATTCTTTTATTATTGCATCATGTAGATAAAATATTGTGCTTAATGCATCTGAGGCATATTGAATTCTCCCAACATTATGATCCAAGAGATATAATTCTTGATCTTGATTTTCCTAATTACTTCATGAGTGTGTATGAAGAATTGGCCAAAGAAAGTTCGACATCGGACAATGTTTGTTTGAGGGAACAGATTGAGCAATATGTGTTTGATGCTTATTATTTGGATTAGTACACCATTTCCTGGTGGTGTCCCATGGCGTGATGCTAAAAGACTTTTTACTGTCTTGAATCTTGGATCAAAGCATTTTGTTGCACTTGAAATTCTCATCGAAGAGGGAAAGATTAATGTGTATGATTGCAATGGCGGTGTTTATTCCGATGAAAATTTCTTGGTAGCCATGGTGCCAATAATGGAGTTGTTTCCTAGATTCTTAAAGAAAAGTAAAATGTTTGACCACTTTTGCTGAGAAACTCTTGAATAGAGAATGAGACTTTGAGAGGTTGGAGGATGCTCCAAAAAATGATTCAGCTGCAGCTTGTGGTTCATATTCACTTGGGTATATTGAGCACCTGATTACCAATACTCCTATGACACTTATGAGTGATAATACAGTTAATAGGATACGATGCATGTCGATGGAAGACATAATTGAAAAGGAACTGGACCATAGTATTCATATTTGTTGATTATTAATGACTTTAGAAAATATTTAATATATATTTTGGATTGACAGACAATATTTTTCTTTTATGTCTTTTGTTTGAATGGTTATGTTGTAAAGATGATGGGGAATAGTTATATTTATTAAATGGTTCTGTTATTAAGAAATGTTGGAGTATAGTAGAGACTTCTTCAACAATTGCGTCTTTTGCTAAAAAAAATTATATAGATTGCTTTAGCAACTACTAAAAAAATCTTAATAAATATGTTGTTGGATTTAGCAATTGTTGAAATTGCTGAGAAAATTTTCTCAACAATTGTTATATACGAGTAATCAACCTTAATCGAGAAAATTTCTCAACATTATAGTAAGTTGTGGTAATTTTAATTTAGCAATTACACATTAATTTATGATAGCTAGACTTGAGTTTGCTGCTAAAATATTTCTCAACAAGTTCAATAATTGTTAAATCAGACAACTCACATGCTAAGAATTTTCTCAATAATTTCAGTAATTGCTAAATCAGACAATTCTCTCGCTAAAAAAATTCTTAACAATTTCAATAATTGCTAAACCAGACAACTCACTTGCTAAAGAATTTTCTTAACAATTTCAACAATTGCTAAATCAGGCAACTCACTTGCTAAAGAATTTCTCAACAATTTCAACAATTGCTAAATCTAACAACTTACTTGCTAAGAATATTCTCAACAATTTCAATAATTGCTAAAAGAGTCTACATTACTTGTTGAAATTATCTCAGCATGTATTCAATAATTGCTAAAGTTGCTGCGACATGTTGAGAACATTTTTCTGCTTGTTAAGCAATTGTCGAGAAATGTTTTAGCAAATTATTGAATAATTTAATTGTTAATCATTATATAAATGATATTAATTGATAAATAAAGTAATTTATACGTATTATAGTACCTAGACTTGAGTTTATTGGCGATTTTGTGCAATTACATTGTCATTTATTCATAACAGACAATCGAGTAATTGAACGCGTAATCAACCTTAATCGAACAATTTGATTGTTAATTGATTATATAAATCATAATTAATTGATAAATAAATTAATTTATATGTAGTTGACGCTCTTAGTAGACTATCTATGGAGAGTGTGGCTCATGTTGGTGAGGTTATTTATGGAGAGTGTGGCTCATATTGGTGAAGGAAAGAAAGAGTTGGTAAAGGATGTTCACCGTTTGGCAAGATTGGGTGTTAGGTTGCTTGACTCTAATGAGGGTGATATTTATGTTGAGAATGGGGTCAAACCTTCTGTGGTTGTTGATGTCAAGGCTAAGCAAGATTAAGACCCACCAATGGTTGAATTGAAGAAGTTAGTTGCCAAAAAGAAGATAGAGATTTTCTCCCAAAGGGGAGATGGTGTGCTTCGGTATCAAGATTGGTTATGTGTTCCAAATGTTGATGGTCTTAGAGAGGTGTCATGAGTGAAGCTCATAACTCTCATTATTCTATTCATCCGGGATCTACCAAAATGTATCGAGATTTGAGGGAAGTGTATTGGTGGCATGGTATGAAGAAAGATATAGCCAAGTTTGTATTTGAATGCCAAATTGTCAATAAGTGAAGGTAGAGCATCAAATGTCCAGTAGTTTGACTCAAGAAATTTAGATTCTCAGTTGAAAGTGGGAGTATGTGATCATGGATTTTGTGGTTATTTTACCCAGGACCCAAAAGCAATTTAATTCAATTTGGATTATTATAGATAGGATGACTAAATCGTCTCATTTTCTACTAGTTAAAACTACCTTCAATGCTAAAGATTATGCGAAATTGTATATTAAAGAATTGGTAAGGTTTCATGGTATGGCTAGGTCTATCATATCAGATCGTGACACCCAATTTACTTCTCACTTTTGAAAATTATTTCAAAGAGGGCTTGATACTAAGGCGAAGCTAAGTACTACTTTTTATCCTCAAATTGATGGACAAGCTAACAGGACAATGTAAACTTTGGAGGACATGTTGAGAGCTTGTGTGCTGGAATGCAAGGGTAATTGGGATGATCATCTACCACTTATCAAGTTTGCTTACAACAATAGCTTTCATGCTAGCATTAGTATGGCACCGTTTAAGGCTTTGTATGGTAGAGATGTAGATCTTTGGTGGGGTGGTTTGAGTTAGGAGAGATGACTTTGATTGGCTCGAATTTGGTGGTCGAGGCCATGAAGAAGGTGAAGTGGATTAGCGAAAGGTTGAAACGGATCAAAGTCACCAAAAGTCTTATTCGGATATTAGGAAGAGGGATCTTGAGTTTCATGTTAGTGATTGGGTGCATATGAAGGTCTCAGCCATGAAGGATGCAATGCGTTTTGTAAAGAAGGGAAAGTTAACTCCCCAATACGTAGGATCTTATCAGATTGTTGAGTGGATTGAGAATGTGGCCTATGGATTGGATTTGCCATAGGATTTGAGTTCTATTCACCCGATTCCATGTATCTATGTTGAGGTAATTGATTGGTGATCCTAGTGCAATTTTGCCTTTGGAAAGTGTTTAGATTGAGGAGAACTTGTCTTATGAGGAAGTCCCAGTTGAGATTTTAGATAGGCAAGTGAAACGGCTTCACAACAAGGATGTGACTTCAGTTAAGGTGCTTTAAAGAAATCAGCATGTGGAGAGTGTTACATAGGAGGCGGAGTTGGACATGATGAAAAAACCATGTCCCCATCTTTTCCAATCTACTCAAACCTAAGGTATTAGGTTCTTCCTATTCCAAATGGTCCTAATTCTTTCTCTCTTATGTTTCATTACATGACATGCATACATATGCACGAAAATGATTAAAAGATGTTTTGAATGATTTAAAGATGTTTTGATATGCATTTTCATGACTTTATGATTTTTAAGTGATGAGAAATGCATTTGCATCTTTGTGTTTAGATGTTTCATATTCAAGTCAAGCCTTTCAAATCTTGTTCTAGCACATTCGAGGATGAATGTTCCCAAGAGGGAGATGATGTAAGGACCCAGACTTTATTAGGCCTTAATGGTGGATGAAATTTGGTTCTGAAAAGTTTTGACCAAGGTGACACCACATGGGCACCTCCACAGGTCTTGTGACTCATCATGGGCCATGTGGAGGAGCCTTGAAGTGCCTTGGCCTTGTGTGTAAAGTGTTAGCCTTAAGTTGGATTTCAAGACCAAGCATTCATCACATGAACCCCACACAGCTCGTGTGACACTTCACTGGCCGTGTGATGGCCATGAGAGGAGCCTTGTCCTTAAAACCACATTCTGGCAAAGACACTTCACACATGAACCTCACACAGATCGTGTGACCCTTACATGGGTTGTGAGGTAGCCAGTAAGGGTGTTGATATGAAAATTCTCTAAGTATAGAATCACCGTCTCGGAACTTCGTCAGTGGAGAATTTTTCTAAGTGAAGCCACATAGATGGCTATGTGGTTCGTGTGACCCCTACACGATCCGTGTGCCTTCATTATCGGACCCCTGGCAACTTTTTGACATCCATTTCATTTATGGCTTTCTTGTAATTTTGGCTATTCCCAAGGGTTGTTTATGACTTTCTAACATATCCTAAACCTCTCAAAAGACCTGTACTCTTATATTCTCATTCAAATTCAATTCATGCACATAGAATTATTCAAACTCTTATCAAAAGAACTCCTCTCAAGTGAGCCTTGAAGGGTTGGCTTGGAGCTTAAGGAAGAGTCTTCTTCTTCACTTAGTTTCTTCTTGATTCTTCTTATTAGCTAAGGTATGTGGGACTGATTCATGGTCCCTTTCAGCCATGAAGACCCTAAACTCTTTTACTCTTGATTTTGTCAAATTGAGCTTACTTTAAATATGAGTCTTTTGAATATTGATTATTTGTTTCAATTGAGATATGTGCAATGTTTAATTTGATGTTTTAAAAATGATTTAAGCCCTAATATGTTGAATTACATTGATGTTATGAGGATTTGATTATGCATGTCCCCTTTAAAGGTTGTTTAAGCATGGGTAGTCTAAATTGTGATTTAAGGTGAATTTACTTATGGATTTGCTTGAATTTTATATTGTATTGTTGATTTAAGTTTGAATCTCTGTTGCCCATGTTATTCTCATATCATTCATGACATATGCATACATGAGCTTGGTTTTATGAAGATTATGAAGTGGGCTATGACCCAACTATGTTTATGAATATGATTTTGATGAGAATATGGTTATGACAAGAATGTAATCACATAAATGTCTATGATATGGCTCTTTGAGCAACTCCAGGTGTTTACGCCACTTTGATATATGTGAATGGGCTAATCCTATGCATGAAGATTTGATTTGAAGTATGATTTGGCTTTTTAACCAGGTATGCATGATTAGGAAGGATGTTTGGCTTTTAAGCCTAAGTATGTATTGAAATGATTTGAAATGACTTGTGCCTCTTTTGAAAGCATGTATACGTATACGTCTTCTTGTGGGATGATGACTTAGCAACGAGCGGAATTGTGGGAAGGGGGCTATCTCTAAGGGTCTAGTACCTAAGTTTCGTTATTGTGTGCCACCATAGGTCTTTGTTTATGGTAACCCTTACAGAAATGGGAGGCTTGTGAGGTAGGGTTACAACTTTAATATGATATGATCTGATATGATATAAAAATTCTATCTAAAATGGGAGGTCCATAAGAAAGGTTACTTCTCCAAAATGGGAGGCCTGTAAGGAGAAGTATGGTCTACCTTTGGCAAGTAGATCACCTCTTATCTGGTGTGGGTAAGACATCAAAATTTCAAGTAATAACTTCCTTGGTCTTATATATCGGTTGAGGTCTCATCCCCTCTATGTTGAGGTATTATGGAATTGCATGCATCATGTATTTCATGATATATATATATATATGTATGTATCTTCTTTACTTATATACTTCTTTCTGTATATATGCCCTTGTCATCTAACATTGAATGCAGGTTTTATAAGTTTATATGCATTACATGCCCCGTATACTTAGTACATTCAAACATACTAACACATACTTTTTGCCTATATGATCTAACCATATAGGGACCAGAGACTATATTCATCCACCTTTGGATGGCTAGTTTCAGATTCGTGAAAGTTGTTATGGTAAGTCCTATCATTCAAGGACAAGCCACCATACATCTATCTATTATCTTGCTTCCACTTATATTATATTTACTTTGAGGGTGAGCGTAGACATGTCTTGGCCCCCACCCTATTCTATGACTTAGAGGCATTGTTGGACAACATATAGACTCTTGTACGGATATATGCTATGTTTTGCTATTTAGAGATTTTGATTATTGCTATCTATTGAATATGGATATTATGATGTTTGATATGATTTGATGTGGAAATGTGAAAAGTCCTAAGTCTCGATCTATCCCCATAGAGAGAGTCATACTTACCCGTCCCTTAGTTTTCATGTGTTATGTGCTACGTGGATCATGCTAATCTCTACCCCTATGACATCCCTATAGCGTGAGTCCTACTTTCTTTTCTTTTAGAACTACGTGTTTACTTCCTCATTATGTGCTTTTGAACTGATGATGTGAATGGGGATACTTTGAGGCTTATTTGGGGACTCTCGGGCTCCCATTCACCATGTGACTACCTTAGGTCTGGGTCGTGACATAAGGTAACCATAGATAAGCAACAATCATTGAGTTAGTCTAAATTGACACTGCAATGCAAGCGCACTCACAAAAATAAGTTTCATATCCCACTTATGATTGTATTTTCAAATTCAACGCTTGGGACTAAAAAACTCACTCCCTCTCATAATAGATATTCAAATACCATACTCAATACTATATGCTTTCCCCTACACTCACAACTATGACCTTCAACTACTTGGACTAGGATCATTATAGGACTTTCCTAGCTCTTAACGTAGGCTCAAGAGGCTTTGGTATGATGTTTTGGGAACATAGTAACTAATGGTACTCCTTGACACTGCATTATTCTACACTTTTTTCTTACCAACATTGTCATTTTTCAACTTATTCTCTCTTTCTCCTATTTCATGCTTTTCTGTGTGCCTTACTCTCATTTTTAGCTCATTGCATTTTATTTTCGCATTCTTTTTCCTTCTAGCTCATTGTTTAGGCATCTATTCATTTTTCTTACACCGATGCACATTTTTATCCCTTTTTACATGTATCACTATCTTCCACCCCATTTTATGTGATTACCTTTACACTAGCCACCCTCAACTTAGGCTTTTGGCCTGAGTCAAAGTGCACAATATCCAACCTATGACCCAGGGCCACTTTTGGTATCCACCCTTAAATTAAGCTTTTTGTCGCAATCAAGGTGAAAAATATTAAAGGAAGGACCAGAGCCAATTTCAGGATCTTACATTCAACAAAGCTAAATTACTTAGGTTTTTACAAATAAAAGAGTACATGCAAGGCTTAAACGTTAGGATCAAGGGATATATTACATATTTGGTTAGTCACTTAGACTAAGTGGACTAATATGAACAATGACCTAAGATCCTTTTCTGACCAACTAACCTACAGTCTAAGTCAGAGTAATAGGACAAGTTTTGAATTGAAATACAGTATAAGCATTAAACAAAGAAAGTTCAAACACACATAATGCTTAGGGATGTGCATGGTTTGGGTAAAAAACCAATCTAAACCAAAAAACCGAACCAAATCGATTAAATAAACCGATTTTATTTAGGTTTTAGTTTGGCTTGGTTTTAATTTTTTAAAAATCGATAGTATTTTGTTTGGATTTGGATTTGTTTGGAAAAATCAAAGAAATAATTGAACCGAACTGACAAAATTATATTCATATATTTTATAATTATACATACCTAATATATTATTTAT
>JAABOM020059829.1:0-12414 GCA_011800125.2 Solanum clarkiae
GTGTAGAACCAGGGTCAATTAATGCATATACATTATGTGAAAAGATGGACAATGTACCTGTGACCACATCAGGTGAACCTTCCGAATTCTGCCGACTTCCAGTGCATAAGTGCGATTCTGAACCCCACTAGAGCTAGCTGTCCCTTTAACACCTCTACCACGACCCATAGGTGCTTTCTGACCCCTACCTGCTGGAGAAACTGATGATGATGATGCAATAGCTGACCCAGTAGATTATGCCATACCACCCATACATCTCCTTGGCAATCCCTTATCACGTGCCCTGGCATACCACACCAATAGAAAACATCTGTCACAACATGACATATACCCGGATGACTCCTTCCTTACTGTTTACAAGGTTGCCTAGGTGTCATTTGCTCTTTTATTGAATAACCCATTATCCTAGAACCTTTCCCTTCTCCTCGTTGACCAAACTGATTACTTTGAGACCCTTGAAGTTGTGGTAAAGTACTGGATGTAGAGTAGGAGGATGATAGCCTAGGCAGTCTATTAGAAAACCGAGGCCTAAGATCAATTTGGGGTGGTGTAAACTGCCCTATAGATCTGGCTCTTTTGGGTTGTACCCTCTCCAACTCTTGTGTCCTCCTCCTCTGCCTATGATCCTCCAATTTCTGTGCAAAAGCCTACATTCTTACTATGTCCATATCTTTGTTCAAGGAAGCAATAGTGCAATCTCAGACTAGATACGTATCCAACCAATCTACATATCGTTGAACTTTATCTGCCATTGTAGCAACCACATTAGGAGAATACCTTGCCAGGGAATTAAATTGGAGACTATACTCCATCACACTCATATTCCCCTGGTGAAGATTCTGGAACTGATCTGCACGGGCCTCTCGGATCTCTAGTGGAAATAATGGTCAAGAAATCCCTCTCTAAATTCTTTCCAGGTGGTTGGAGGTGTATCTATACCCTTAGATTGTTTCCAAGCTTCATACCCCAATATAGCCACACCCTTCAGCCTATATGTCGCTAACTCGACAGCTTCTATACTACTCGTGCATAACATCTAAGGTACACTGAATATGATCAACAAAGTCTTGCGGGTCTTTATTAGGATCTGACGCAGTGAAGGTTGGAGGGTCCAAATTAAGAAATTCACTTATCCTGGTACCAGCATCCCTATTTGCACCACCTGTACCCATAACTGGACCTTCCTGCCTTTGACCTTGACCAATAACTATACGGGTCAATAGTTGGACTACATTTCTCAGATCCTGTACGGTAGCATCAATAGGTGGCTCTGGGGAAATTCACTACTCTCTGGTTCATTAGGAACTAGAGGAGTTGGAGATGTTCGTGATAAAGACTCCTCTCAAACCTCATTTCGTTGTCTCGCCTGGCTGGGTATACCAACTACCACTTCTATTCTCTTCCTTTTACCTTTATTCTGCCTTGTTTCTGGCATACTTGCTGTACAACACAATTCAGGAATTAGACATAATGCACCTACTACACTTGACTTTATGGCACGACCTAAAGAATGGAAAGAAAGTAACAACTCTTAAATGCCATGCAGCCTCCTGCTTATAAATGTGGTGCACAACACATTGATAAAGAAGATTCTACATAGACACGTATTTGTAGACTCCCTAGAATGACCCGCTCTGATACCACTTCTGTCACGCCCCAAAGTCCCGTTGGGCGGACTGCCACCGGTTGCCTATAAGGTTCGGGAGAACCAACCTGTAACTATATGCTTCCTATACTTATTATTAGGGGTTTCTACGTTTGACATGCCTTTAAGAAGATAAATAGTGATAGCAAGCCAAAAAGAAATGCATATGACTAGGCCATTGGGGCCACACTGTCTAAAGTACGAGACATGACTTCACTGTACTTTACAAAGTCCATAAAGCCTCTAGGTAAAGAAAAACATCTTATATGGGTTGGGACAGTCCCCGCCTCAACAAACTATGCAATAGAAACATGTAAGCTCTAGACATGTACAAAGCCCCGAAGCAAAGAGGAGCTTGGTGACAGCAGCTGAATATCCTGTACTCCTACTGAGGAGATCTACTAGACCTGTACCTGTAGCATAAAATGTAGGTCCCCCGTAAGGGACGTCAGTACGAGATAGTGTACTGAGTATGTAAGCCAGGGTATATTGCATATAAAGCAACAACTCAAATGAAACCATGCATCTGTGGAAGATCAGGGACCACCCTTAGTTATATTGTGGAATCATGTACTTTATGTTCTTTATATTACTTACCTTTACTGTAAAATCTATGCACAGTTGTAAAACAAATGACCAACTGATCAGTGGTGAACTGTATTGGGATCGTCCCTGGCTAGGTTATTCGTTAACCCCTTGGGCTACCACCCGTGATAAGATGTTTCCCTGACTAGGTGATTCTTCCACCACTCGGGATATGGGATCGTCCCTGGCTAGGTTCTTCCTTAACCCCCTTAGGCTACCACCCGTGATAGGATTGTCCCTGGCTAGGTGATTATTCCACCCCTCCGGCTACCACCTACCAAAAACTGTATACTTTATCTTTCAATTACCTTTGAGATGGTTCTTTTGGTGGTCACTATATTGGAGCAGTATGACTGTATATGTAGCATGTGACATGTAAATAATCATACAAGACAATATGACAAATAAAAGAGTATATTGGATAAAGAATGAAATGCATATGAAATGGAACAACTTGTGAACTTTACTTCATAACAAGAATTCATGTAACTTGGTATCCAAACATGTATGCAGTTTTGAAGATTACTATGTATGGAATCATATGAACATGTACAAGAGTGGAAACATGGTTAATAATTGTGTTGGATTTGGTGGATGCCTTTATATACCAAGGAGAGATCTATATTTCATGCCAAGTGATACGAAATCAAGTAACCTTACATACCTCGTTGTATGACCTTGTTACTACCTCGAGATAACCTCCCCTTCCTCCAAATACTTATATACAACATAGTAAGGGATAAAACAAGCATTAATAGCCAATAGACACACCTTAACATCCCAATCAAATAAGAAAACAATACATGGGCAGCAAGCGGGTGTTTATAAACCTGGGCGTATTCCTTTAACATTTCCGCCCCTAATCGTATTTTATAGTACATATTAGCATGTACACATCATGTACAACCTATTTTAAGTCCACAACAGCCTTACAACATCCCACAAAGCACAACACATCACAATTCCATGCAATCTAAAAATGGACAGCATTACGTTACCTTCCTTCGCTGCATTTCGACATTGACAACTCCAAACCTATTCCAACTTTAACCAAATTGTTCCAGAAATATTTACACATATAAAATAGTCCTATAACAGCCTATAACAGTCCTATAACAGCACTTAAGAAGCCATAAAGGACGTGAGCTAATAGATTTACACAAAACAGCCCGCAAGTTCCAATCAACATGACGCTTAAGATAACTCGATAAAATGCGCTTGTTAAATGAAACCAAAACCAGGGCAGCAACCTTAGGGTGATGTTTATAACTCAACCCATCTTAATAACACCAAGTTCTACTCATAATATAACTTAAAAACCATAGAAAAATCACCAAAAAAAAGGAAAAGGTGCAACAACTTTCTGCACAGAATCTTCCCATATTTTCCAACATCAACATACTATAATATACTTCTTGTTTTTCATAAGAAAACCATACTAAACACATGTATAAACTTACTTAAAACTATCTTGAAGGTATAGGGATTGTATAAGAACCCTAGAAGTTCCCTTTTCACTGCTTTGCAAGTCAATACACATAGAGAGAAAAGTTGGAGACAAAGCTGATTTGTTTTTTTGTGTTCAAAATAATAGTGACTTGTGGGAGCTGATTTAGGCCTTTTTAAAATTGATCCTTGGCCCACTTACTAAGGTTACTTAAGACTTACATAACCAAGTAGGTGATGTATCTCCTTCCTCATTTCTCTTTGGCCTTTTGGAGCTCCAAATGCATGGGCCTTTGCTGTCCATTTTTCAGATTTCTTCTTCTGAATTAGTTGGGCCTAACTTGCTAATAATATTGCAATGGTCTTGGGCTCTCTTTATATCCTTCTTGGGCGGATCATATAGTCTATTTAGGATGATAAGACATGGGTCCAAGTTACACCCTTAACACGGACTTTATTCATAATCGGACTTGGACAATGTCGACGTCGAGCCTCGTCTCCGTTTAGATAGCAAATTTAAGCTAAGCATATACGTGACTCACGTGCTAGATTATTAAGTCCTACAAGTACCTCAATTTTCTCACTCCTTTTAAGACCTTAATCTACTCAACTCAATATAAAATCCGTATACATGCGACCCTCTTAAGCGTTAGACGCACATATAGCCCATTAACGCGAGATTCAAGCACTTCTAAAAATTAGCGCCAATTCGACCAAACCATGTCATGTTTCATTTGAATTGTACTAGTATTATAAGGCATGGTGTATTATAGTTTGCCCGGAATCCTTGGCAGCTCCAGAATCCGTGGGCTCACACCCATGGAAAATGGCCGAAATCACCTATTTTGCCTTCCGTGGGCCATAAAATCCTACCAGGCCCCCACCAGCACTGCCGGGCCACTTGGGCGGCTTGCCAGGCTTGTTCAACCCACCTGTATTATTTTTTAGGAATCTTTGCTTAGAACCCCAGGCAGTGCCAGAATCCATGGGCTAACACCCACGAAAAATAGCCGAAATCGCCCGTTTCACCTTCCTTGCCTAAAATAATCCTACAAAGCCCTCGCCGGCACCACTGGGCCACCTGGGCCGCTTGCCAGGCTCATTGCTGAACCACCCGTATGATTTTTAGGGAATATTTTCTTGGAACCCCAGGCAAATCCAGAATCTGTGGGCAAACACCCATGGAAAATGGCCGAAATCGCCTATTTTGCCTTCCATGGACCATAAAATCTTACCGTGCCCCCGCCGGCGCCGTCGGGCCACCTGGACTGCTTGCCGGGCTCGTTACTTACCCACCTGTATGATTTCAGGAATCTTTTCCTAGAAAACCAGGTAGCACCAAAATCTATGGGCTAACACACATGAAAAATGGTCAAAATCGCTTGTTTCACCTTCCTTGGCCCATAAAATCCTACAAGGCCCGTGCCGGCTCCGTCGGGCCACCTGGGCCTCTTGCTGGGGTCGTTGCCTACCCACCCATATTATTTTTTGGGAACCTTTGCTCAGAACCGTAGGCAGCGCCCAGAATCCGTGGGCTAACACCCACGGAGAATGATTAAAATCGCCTGTTTCGCCTTTCGTGGGCTATAACATCCTACCAGGCCCTCGTCGATGCCGTCGGTCCACTTGGGTAGCTTGTAATCTCGTTGTCGAATCGCCCGTATCAGTTTTCCAGAATCGTTGCCCGGATCCCCAGGCAGCGGCAGAATTGGTGGGCTAACAGCCATGGAAAATGGCCGAAATCCCCCGATTCAACTTCCTTGGGCCATAAAATCCTACCAGGCCCCCACCGGGGCCACTGGGCTACTTGCTGTTCCAGTTGACGACCTAACCATATGATGTTTTAGGAATCTCTGCCCGGAACCCCAGGCAGCGCCAGAATCCGTGGGCTAACACGTACGAAAAATGGCCGAAATGGCCTGTTTCGCCTGCCGAGGGCCATAAAATCCTATCAAGCCCCCGCCGGTGCCGCCGGCCCAGCTGGGCCGCTTGTCGGGCTCGTTGCCTAATAGCCCATATGATTTTTCTGGAATCGTTGCCTGGAACCCCAAGGAACGCTCGAATTCGTGGGCTAACACCTATGGAAAATGGTCGAAATCGCATGTTTTGCGTTCCGTTGGCCATAAAATCCTACCAGTCCCCCGCTGGTGCTGCCGGGCCACCTAGGCAACTTTTGGGGATAATTTTCGAACCACACATATGATTTTTCGAGAATCTTTTATCGGAACCCCAAACAGCGCCAGAATCTGTGGGCTAAGACCCACCAAAAATGGCCGAAAAAGTCTGTTTCACCTTCCGCGAGCCATAATATCCTACCAGGCCCCCGCCAGCACCGCCGGGCCACCTGTCCTCCTGCTGGGCTCATTACTAAATGAATTGTATGATTTTTCTGAAATCTTTACCCAGAACCCCAGGCAGCGACATAATCCGTGGGCTAACACCCGTGGAAAATGACCAAAATCACCTGTTTCGCCTTCTGTGGGCCATAAAATCATACCAGGCCCCCACCGGTGCCACCGAGCCAACTAGACCACTTTTTGGGTTCATTGTCGACCCACTCGTATGATTTTCTGGGAATCTTTGCCTAGAACCCCAGGCAGCGCCAGAATCTGTGGGCTAACACCCATGGAAAAAGGTCGAAATCGCCTGTTTTACCTTTTGTGGGCATAAAATCCAACCAGGCCTATGCCAGTTCCTTTGGGCCACTTGCGCTGCTCTGCAAGCTTGTTGCCAAACCACCTATTTTATTTTTCTGGAATCTTTGCCCGGGACCCTAGGCAACGCCATAATCCATGGGCTAACACCCACGAAAAATGGCTAAAATCGCCTGTTTCGCCTTTCGTAGGCCATAAATTCTTACCGGGCCACCGTCAGCGCCGCCGGGCTACCTGGGCCACTTTTCGGGCTCTTTGCCAACCCAATCATATGATAATTTAAGAATATTTTTCCAGAATCCCAGGCGCCAGAATCCGTGGGCTAACAGCCATGGGAGATGGCCAAAATCGCCTGTTTTTCCTTCTGTGGGACATAAAATTCTACTAGGCCCCCGCCGGCGCCGCCTGGCCTCCTGGGCCGCTTGCCGGGCTCGCTACCAATCGACTTGTATGATTTTTCATAATCATTCCCTGAACCCCAGGTAGCGCCAGAATCCTTGGGCTAACACCCAGGAAAAATGGCCGAAATTGCCCGTTTCGCCTTCCTTGTCCATTAATTCCTACTAGGCCCCCGCCAGCGCCACCAAGCCACATGGGCCGCTTACCGGGCTCAGTGCCAACCTACGCATATGATTTTTCAAGAATCTTTTCCCATAAACCTAGGTAGCGCCAGAATCTGTGGGCTAACACCCACGAAAAATGGCCGAAATCGCCTGTTTCACCTTCCGTGGGCCATAAAATTCAACCAAGCCCCCGCCGGCGCCATCGGGCCACCAGGGCTGCTTTCTGGCCTCTTTGCCGAACAACCTGTATGATTTTTCTATAATATTTGTCCAGAACCCGAGGCAGCGCCAAAATCCTTGGGTTATTACCCATGGAAAATGACCAAAAACGCCTGCTTCGCATTCCGTGGGCCATAAAATAATACTAGGCCCCTTCCGGCGCCGCTGGGATACCTGGCCCACTTGCCTGGCTTCTTGCCGACACCACCCGCATGATTTTTCAGGAATCTTTCCCTGAACCCCAGGTAGCGCCAGAATCCGTGGGCTAACAACAACGGAAAATGGCCAAAAAAGCCTGTTTCGCCTTCCGTGGGCCATAAAATCCTACCAGGCCCCCTCTAGCGCCGCTGGGCCACCTGGCCTACTTGCTGGGCTTGTTGTTGACCCACCCATATGATTTTTCGGGTATCTTTGCATGGAACCCCAGGCAGCACCAGAATCCATGGGCTAACACTCATAGAAAATGGCCGAAATCGCCTATTTCACCTTCCGTGGGCCATAAAATCCTACATTACCCCCGTCTTCACTGCCGGGCTAGCTTGGCCACTTTCCGAGATAGTTTCCAACCCACCCATATGATGTTTTGAGAATCTTTCCCTGAACCGTAGGCAGCGCTAGAATCTGTGGGCTCATACCTACGAAAAATGGCCAAAATGCCTGTTTCGCCTTCCGTGGTCCTTAAAATCCTTCCAGGCCCCCTCCTGCGCTGCCAGGCCACTTGGCCTATTTGCCAGGCTTGTTACCGACCCACCTATGTGATGTTTCGATTATCTTTGCGTGAACCCCATGCAGCACCAAAATCCATGGGCTAACACCCATGGAAAATGGCTGAAATCGTTATTTCGCCTTCCTTAGCCCGTATAATCCTACCAGGCCCCATTGGCGCTGCCGGGCCACCTGGGCTGCTTTTTGGGCTTGTTTTCGGCCTAACCATATTATATTTCTGGAATCTTTGCCCGTAACCCCAGGCAGCGCCAGAATCCGTGGGATAACACCCATGGAAAATGGCCAAAATCACCTGTTTCACCTTCTGTGGGCCATAAAATCCTACCAGGGCACCGCCGCAGCCGGGCTACCTGGGACACTTGCCGGGCTCATTTCCAAACCACCCGTATCATTTTTCTGAAATTTTTGCCCGGAACCCCCGACAACACAAGATTGCGTTGGCTAACACCCATATAAAATTGCTGAAATCGCTTGTTTCGGCTTTCTTGGCCCATAAATTCCTATCAGGCCCCCGCCGGCGCTGTTGGATCACTTGCGCCGCTTGTAGGACTCATTGCCAACCAACTCGTATAATTTTTCGGGAATCTTTGCTCGGAACCCGAGGTAGCGCCAGAATTTGTGGGTTAACACCCACAGAAAATGGCTGAAATCGTCTGTTTCGCCTTCCGTGGGCCATAAAATCCTTCCAGGCACCCGACGGTGCCGCCGCGCCATCTGGGCCACTTGCCGGGCTAGTTGCTGACCCACACATATGATTTTTGGGGAATCTTTGCCCGGAACCCTAGGCAGTGCTAGAATCCGTGGGTAAACACCCACGGAAAATGGCCAAAAATGCCTGTTTCGCCTTCCGTGGGCCATAAGATCCTACCAGGCCCTTGCCGGCGCCATCGTGCCACCGGGACCACTTGTCGGGCTCGTTGGAGACCCACATGTATGATTTTTCGGGAATATTTGCCTGGAACCCTAGACAACACTAGAATCTGTGGGCTAATACCCATGGAAAATGGTCGAAGTCGCCTATTTCGCCTTCCTTGGCCCATAAAATCCTACCAGTCCCCCGTCGGCGCCGCGGGCCACCTGGGCTGCTTACCGGCCTCGATGCTGACCTACCCATATGAGTTTTTTTGAATCATTGGTCGGAACCTCAGGTAGCGCCAGAATCCGTGGGCTAACACCTACGAAATATGGCTGAAATCGCTAGTTTCGCCTTCCGGGGGCCATAAAATCCTACCAGGCCCCCTCTGGTGCCGCCGGGCCACCTCGCGCACTTCCCAGTCTTGTTGCCAACCCACCCCTTTGATTATTTGGGTATCTTCGCACGGAACCCCAGGAAGCACTAGAATTCGTGGGCTAATATCCACGGAAAATGGCCGAAATTGCCTGTTTCGCCTTACTTGGCCCATAAAATCCAACCAGGCCCCTGCCAGCTCCGCCAGGCCACTAGGTCGCTTGACGGGCTCGTTGCCGACCCACCCATACAATTTTTTTATGAATCTTTACCCAGAATCCCAAGCAGCACCAGAATCTACGGGCTAACACCCACGAAAAATGGCCGAAATCGCCTATTTCACCTTCTGTGGGCCATAAAATCCTACTAGGCCCCCACCGGCGCCGTCGGGCCACCTGGGCCACTTGACGGGCTCATTGCTGAACAACCCATATGATTTTTCTAGAATATTTTCCTGGAACACCAGGCAACACTAGAATCTATGGGCTAACACCCATGAAAAATGGTCAAAATCACCTGTTGTGCCTTCCGTGGGCCATAAAATCTTACTAGGCCCCCTGCTAGTGCTGCCGGGCCACCTGGGCCGCTTGCCAAGCTCCTTTCCGACCCATATACATGATTTTTTGGAACCCGTGGGCTAACTTCCATGGTAGATGCCCGAAATAGCCTGTCTCGTCTTCCGTGGGACATAAAATACTACCACGCCCCCGCCGGCTCCACCGGGCCACCTGGGCTTCTTGCCGGGCTCGTTGCTGATCCATAAATATGATTTTTTTGGGAATGTTTTCCCGAAACCCCAGGCAGCACCAGAATTCGTGGGCTAACACCCACGAAAAATGGCCGAAATCACTTGTTTCGGCTTCATTGACCCATAAAATCCTACCAGGGCCCTGCTGGTGCTGTCGGGCCATATGGACCGCTTGCTGGGCTTGTTCTCGACCAACCCACCTTATTTTTTGGGAATGTTTGCCAGGAACCCTAGGTAATGCCAGAATCCGTGGGCTACCACCTATGGAAAATGGCCGAAATCGCCTATTTCGCCTTCCGTGGGCCATAAAATCCTTCCAGGCCACCGCTGGCACCGCAAAGCCACTTGGCAGGCTGCTTGCCAATCCACCGTCTGATTTTTTAGGAACATTTTCCCAAAGCCCTAGGAAGCGCTAGAATCCGTGGGAAAACACCCAATGAAAATGGCCAAAAACACCTGTTTCTCCTTCTGTGGGCCATAAAATCCTACCAGGCCCCCGCCGGCGCTGTCGGGCCCCCTGGACCGCTTGCCGGGCTCGTTGCCGACCCACCTGTATGATTTTTCGGGAATCTTTGCCCGGAATCCCAGGCAGCGTCAGAATCCATGGGTTAATACCCATGTAAAATGGCCGAAGTCGCCTATTTTGCCTTCCTTGGCCCATAAAATCCTGCCAGGCCTTTGCCGGCGCCTCGGTCTACCTGGGACGCTTGCCGGGATCGATGCTGACCCATACATATGATTTTTCAGGAATCTTTGCCCGGAACCCCAAGCAGTACCAGAATCCGTGGGCTAATACCCACAAAATATGGCCAAAATTGCCAGTTTCGACTTCCGAGGGCCATAAAATCCTACCAGGCCCCCTCCAGCGCCGCCGAGTCACCTAGTCCACTTGCCAGGCTTGTTTTCGACCCACCCATTTGCTTTTTGGGTATGTTTGCACGGAACCCCAGGAAGAACTAGAATTCATGGACTAACATCCATGGAAAATGGCCGAAATTGCCTGTTTCGCCTTCCTTGGCCCATAAAATCTAACCAGCCCCCTGCCAACTCCGCCAGGCCACCTACGCCACTTGCCGGGCTCGTTGCCGACCCACCCGTATAATTTTTCAGGAATATTTTCCCTGAACCCCCGGCAGCACTAGAATCTATGGGCTAACACCCACGTAAATTGGCCGAAATTGCCTGTTTCGCATTTTGTGGGCCATAAAATCCTACCAGGCCCCAACCGACTCCGTTGGGCCACCTGGGCCACTTGCCGGCCTCATTGCCGAACAACCCGTATGATTTTTCTGGAATCTTTGCTCGGAACCCCAGGAAGAACTAGAATCTGTGGGCTAACACCCACGAAAAATGGCCGAAATCACCTATTTCGCCTTCCGTGGGTCATAAAATCCTACTAGGCCCCCGCCAGTGCCGTCGGGCCACCTGGGCCACTTGCTGGGCTCATTGCTGACTCATCTATATGATATTTTGAGAATCTTTGCCCGGAACAATAAACAGCGCTAGAATCTGTGGGCTAACACCCATGGTAAATGGCCGAAATCGCCTATTTCGTCTTCCGTGGGACATAAAATACTACCATGCCCCTGCCGGCTCCACGGGGCCACCTGGGCTGCTTGCCGGGCTCGTTCACGACCCATAAATATGATTTTCAGGAGTCTTTTCCCAAAACTCTAGGCAGCGCCAGAATTCGTTGGCTAACACCTATGGAAAATGGCCGAAGTCACCTGTTTTGGCTTCCTTGGCCCATAAAATCCTACCAGGCCCCCGCCGGTGCTGTCGGGTCACCTGGGCCGCTTGAAGGGCTCGTTATCGACCAACCCACATTATGTTTCGGGAATCTTTGCCCGAAACCCCAGGTAGCGCCAGAATCCGTGGGCTACCACCCATGGAAAATAGCCGAAATCGCCTGTTTCGCCTTCCGTGTGCCATAAAATCCTTCTAGGCCACCGCCAGCATCGCCGAGCCACCAGGGCCACTTGTCGGGGAAGTTTCCTACCCACCCGTCTAATATTTCGAGAATATTTTCCCAAAGCCCAAGGCAGCGCCAGAATCCGTGGGCAAACACCCATGGAAAATGGCAAAAAATGCATGTTTCACCTTCCGTGGGCCATAAAATCCTACCAGGCCCCCAACGGCATCGCGGGCCCACCTGGAACGCTTTCTGGGCTCGTTGCCAACCCACCCATATGATTTTTCGGGAATTTTTGCCCGGAACCCCAGGCCTCCGGGGGCTAGTACCGACGGAAAATGGCCGAATTCGCCTATTTTGCCTTCCTTGGCCCATAAAATCCTACTAGGCCGCCGCCGGTGCCGCGGAATACCTGGGCCTCTTGCTGGGCTCAATGCCGACCCACCCGTATGAGTTTTCGGAAATCTTTCCTTGAAACCTAGGCAGTGCCGTAATCCATAGGCTAACATGCACGGAAAATGGACGAAATCGCCTGTTTCACCTTCTGTTGGCCATAATGTCACGCCCTAAAGTCCCGTAGGGCGTACCGGCACCCGTTGCCGATGAGCCCGGGGAGAACCAACCTGTAACTATACCCTTACTGTACGTTTATACCTTTAGAATGCCTTAAAATAGATAAACAAATGAT
>JAABOM020059830.1:0-12413 GCA_011800125.2 Solanum clarkiae
CATCATCAAATCTCATAATAGATCATAGTTTCATAGCTCAAAACATGCATAGTCTCAATAGACAAAACCAATTCATAATATAAGCTTGAAATAGATAGACATGCATAATTAATTAACATTTCATAAAACCCCAACATAATTTATAATCAAAATCCATAATAAGAGATACCCATAGAAGATAAAACTTGAAAACATGCAATTTTCATAAATAGGAAGATTGAGCTCCATGAGTTGGACCTAATGGATGAAACCCACATACCTAAATTTGGGGCTTCCTTAATGTAAACTTGGAAGGAGGCTTGGAGATTAGATTGAGTTCTTGAGATCCAATGTGAGCTTGAAATCCTTGGATTTGGGATGGGAATTTTGATAAAGTGTAGGAGAGGTTTTAGAGAGGGTTTTTGAGTAATATAGAGTCGAAAAATGGCTAAGTATGGGATATTTCATGTGTAAATGGGGATGGGACCATGACCCCAATGCCCTTAGGTCGAAATAAAAAATTAAGGAAAAACCAACACTAATCCGCGATGGTTCCGCGTCGCAGACCTATCGCATAAAACTACTGTTTTCAAAAAATTAGCGAAAATTATTTTTTGCTACGAGTCTTCTAAAATGTGAATTGTACCCATCTCTCACTTAATTTTGCCCCCCTGATCAAGAATATGAAGTCAGATTTTTGATATCACCGCGGATTTTAAGATATATGGAAATTACAATTATGGACATTTTCGAAGCACATTTTTAAGGCATTTCAATTTCAGCCCGACATGAATGCAATAAATGCATTTAAATATCATTTTTAAAAATCTCAACATGAATTCAAAATCACCATAAACTTGTTACCATAAACATGAATGCATGCAAAATGACATGAGGGCTAAAACTTAAGACTAAAAATCATAGATGGGAATTAATTTATTACGTTAGGCTTGAATAAAGTGAAAGAGGTACAGGTATTGCTTCCTCATGCCCGCTTTCGCCTTCCCAAGTGGCACTTTCAACTTGTTGATTCCTCCAAAGGACCTTGACGGATGTTATGTCTTTGTTCCTCAACCTTTTCACTTGTCTATCCAATATCTCAACCGAGGACCTCCTCATAGCTCAAGTTATCCTCCACAACGCCCACAACCTCCATGGGAACTATGGCCCTTGTGTCACCAATACATCTCCTCAACATAGACACATAGAAGACTGGATGAACCATATTCATAACCATGGGTAACTCCAATTCATATGAACCCTTACAAACTCTCCTCAAAGCTCTATAAGGCCCTACAAACCTTGGGCTCAATTTACCTTTCTTGCCAAACCGGACCACATCCTTTATGGGTGAGACCTTCAAGTCAACCGAATCACCAATCTTAAACTTAAGTTCTCTTCTTCCCACATCAGAGTAGGACTTTGCCTAATTTGAGCCTTCACAAATCTCTCTCTTGTCAACCTCATCTCCTCCAAAACTTTCATAACCAAATTCAGTACTAACAAAGTCATCGCACCAACCTTACCAAGATACCTCCCTATAGTCTCTATCAATTCCCATGGAATCGGGACGAATAGAATAGGATGAATCATGAGCCTCTTTCAAAATCAAATCCCTCAAGTCATCAACATTACGCACACACAACCTACCTTGGTATCTAAGTGTACTATCTCCCCCTTAGGAGAAAACCTCCACTTTACCATCCTTCAATAAGGCCTTCAACTAATAAAAGCGGGGTCAAGATCTTGTTTTGACTTTACCTCCTCAATCAAAGAAGAGTTAGAACCATCAACAATCACTATACCACCATTTTAAACTTCATCCAACCTAACCCCCAATCTAGCCAACCGGTAAACTTCTCTAGCCACCTCTTTGCCACCATCATCAATATGAGCTAGAAAACCTATGGACACTCTACATAGAGCATCAGCCACAACATTGGCTTTGCAAAGATGATAATGCACACTCATATCATAGTCTTTGAGGAGCTCTAACCATCTTGTTTGTCTCCAGTTTAGATCTTTTTGGGTGAACACATATTGGAGACTCCTGTGGTCGGTAAACACATTAACATGAACCCATACAAGTAGTGACGCCAAATTTTCAAAGCAAACACCACGACCACCAATTCAAGATCATGGGTGGGATAATTCTTCTCATGCACCATAAGTTGTCTAGAGGCATATGCTATCACCTTGCCATTTTGCCTCAAAAACACACCCCAAACCAATTCTTGAGGCATCACAATATACGACAAACCTTCCGGTAGAGCCAAGATAGGTGCAGAGACAAGCTTATCTTTCAAAGTTTGAATACTCTTTTCACATTCACCAGTCCACATGAATTTTGCCTTCTTTTGGGTCAACTTTGTCATAGGAGAAGCAATAGAAGAAACACCATTCACAAACCTCCGGTAGTAACCCGCCAAACCCAAGAAACTCCTAATATCCAATAGAGTCAAGGGTCTAGGCCAATTACTAATCACCTCTGTCTTATTAGGATCCACCTTAATGCCATATCCCAAGACTACATGCCCTAGAAAAGAAACCTCTTTCATCGAAAATTCACATTTATCATATTTAGCATACAACCTCTCTTCTCTCAAGATTTGCAACATCAATCTCAAATGATTTACATGCTCTTCCTCACTCGAGGAGTAAATCAATATATCATCAATAAAGACCACCATAAACATGTTAAGGTAGGGTTTAAATACCCTATTCATGAGATTGATAAATATAGTCGGTGCATTAGTCAACCTAAAAGACATAACCACAAACTCAAAGTGCTCATACCTAGTATGAAAAGACATCTTGGGAATATCACACTCCCTCACCTTCACTTGGTGGTATTCAAACCGAAGATTAATCTTAGAAAAGTGACAAGCCCCTTAAGCCAATTGATCTTCCACAACACCCATAACCTCAAAGAGATCTATAGCACCAGAGTCACCAACACATCCTCTCAATGCAGAAGAATGAAGAACCGGATAAACCATATCCACATCCCTAGGTATTTCCAATCCTTATCCAACCTTACCAACCTCCCTCCACATTCTACAAGGACTCATAATCCTAAACTCAATTGACAACCTTAAACACGATTAGTCCACTTGGTACCATAAATTACCATCTCCCCCTTGGAGACAATCTCCACTCTACCATCCTTTCACCCCAAACTTCCAACTCTAATAAGACGGAAATCAAGGCCTTGCTTAATCTAGACCTCTTCAACCAAAGGAGATTTGGAACCATCAAGAACAATATATTACCATGCTCAACTTCCTCCAGCCTAATCCTAAATCTAGCCAACCGATGGCCTCTCTAGTCACTTCCTTACCACCTTCATCAACATGTGCTAGGCTACCCATAGGCATCCTACTTAGAGCACTAGACCAAAACATTAGCTTAACCGGAGGAATTAATGCACATTCATATCATAATCCTTAAGGAGTTTTGACTACCTTCTCATTACCCACAATTCACCCTTACCATATTGAACAACCAATCTCTCATTCCACCAAGACTTACAACACTACCCCCACATGATTCACAAGCTCTAAGTAAGTTAATGCTCTACCACCGGAGGCCACCACAAACATGTCAAGGTAGGGTTTTAAGACCCTATTCATTAAACCCATAAATATAGGCAGTGCACTAGTCAAACCAAAAGATACTACCCTAAATCCATAATATCGGTAAGGGCATTCAAGAACTCATCTACCACCAAAATAACTCAAATAGAAATAAATTAGGTTTAACACCCCTAACCCTCACAAGACGATGAATGCAACCCTTGGAGATCAAGCGTGCCATAGTACAAGAGACAATCTCCCACTCAAAGATGAGCTTAGGAGAGACTTGGAATCTAACTCTACGGGTCCTATTATCAATAGAGACATAATATGCATGCAACAATTCCATCCCAAGTATGACATCAAATCCACCACATTAACTCCAACAAACCACAAGATAAGACTTAATGCAATACGAACCCAGATAAACACCTATGAACCTTCTAGCAACAATATACTCAACAAAAAGGATAGACATCACAGGTTCACATAAATAACTCGGGGCACACAAGAAGCGCCATTGGCAACCAAAAAGAATAATGAAAGAAATAGTGAAACTCGGATCCATCAAAAATCAAAACCTTCAACTTACCTTCCTCTGCCTTCCTCTTTGAAGAGACACGATCAACTAGAAGAGCAAAGAACATTCATTAGAGGGGAAAGGCCTATCTCACTTCTAAAGCACGACATAGACCACGAAGAAGGGAAATATTTCCTATAACGTCTCATAGCCTCTTGCTCATAGTTATGGTGCCAACACAACAATGAACAAGACTCGAATCGACGTGGTGTGTTGGACGCCGAGGACCTAATAACCTAGTGCTCTGATACCAAATTTGTCACTACCCAAGCCTAGGGCCAAGCAAGCCTCTTGACATATCATTGCACATCCTTAGTCATGAAAGCAAGAATACAACAAGAGATAGTAAATAGAGATAATCGGGCTAAGGGACAACTTTCATATCATAATCAACAAGAGTCAAGAGAGAGTCAAAGCTTATAGCATAATACATATCATGTCCAACAACACCTGTAAAACTTAGATACTTAGCGGGAGCCAAGACAAGCAATCGGGCTCACCCTCATTGTCGATATATATATATAAAAGAAAGATAGTCTTAGAACATAGCATAAGATCATAAACATCATCCTCGGAATAGAGGGCTCACCAACAAGCTTGGAAGAAATCGTACTAGCCACGTGGTGGAGGATGCTCAAGTGGGGCTCCAGTTTCTACATGGTGATATCATATAGGCATAGAGTATGCGTTAGAACGTTTGAATGTACTAAGTATGAGGATGCAATGCAACAAGAGATAGAAAACATAGTCAAAATGTATAATGATAAAGAATAGATAGCATAATAGCAATATGACATGTATGTGCAATGCATAAGGTAAAACATGCTAGTAAATCATGAACAAGGAATGTGAACTCAATATGTAGTACATACTCAAACCCTTTTTACAAACCTTCATGAATTGGGCCAAATAGCCCCCACTCGCTTACAGTATAACCTTTTTGGAGAGAGTTACCAATATCCCTACCCTACGACATGGTCGTTTCGATAGGTAGTATAAGATGTCCCCTACTTTACGATATAATCTTTTGGGTTGGTGCCGTGATTCATTCTACATTACAACATGGCTTTTTCGATAGAATGTCCACACCTTACGATATGATCTTTTTGGTAGAATCAATTAGGCTTTCTGCCTTAACGACATGGACTTTTCGGTAGGGTGTGAACAACTCAAGAATCCATAATGGGATATTTTATCAATAACTCAAGAATCCATAACAGTACATTTTATCACACACTTGGCAGGTGTTAGTTCTCGTGTAAAACCATGAAATTTATGGATGAAATCATGTAAAAAAACTTGAAGTAAAAAAGCCCACCAATACTTCGTAATACCATCTTGCAAAATACATTGAAAACTGTCATCAAATATCAGAGAGATCATAGTTCTATAGATTAAAATATGCATAATCATAATAGGTAAATCATCTCATGGTATAGACATAAAAATGAGTAATCATATATTTTCAATCAAACTTTCATGAAATCTAATATAATATATGATCATAATCTCTAATGAATAATACCCATAAGCAATACAACTTGGAAACATGAAATTTTCATAGAAATGGAAGATTGGGCTTCATGGGTGAAAGGTACCCATGAATGAAACCCACATTCCTTAGACCTTGCATTTCTTGAAATTGAGTTGTGAAAGACTTGAAGTTTTGAAGTGGGACTTGGAATCCAAAGCTTGCTCTTGAGTTTCCTTGAATTTGTATTGGGGTTTTGATGGAGGCTCTTGAGAGAATTTGAGAGTATATTCTAATTGGGAGGACTGAATTTGATCTTTAGGAAATGATTTACGTCTTTGGGAAGTATTAAGATAGCAAGGAATCCCCAAAAGACTAATAGAAATGACTAAATTTACGAAATGCCATTAATGAAACAGAATTTGGCAAAAACCCGTATATACCCTAACACATACGAGTTCTACAAAAACGGGCATAACTTCTTCATTTGAACTCTAAATAAGGTGAAACCAAGTGTGTTGGAAAGCTAATTCAAAGAGCTTTAATTTAGTAGGTCATGGGCCACCCAGTTCTTTTGGTGCTAAGAGATATGCCCCTTTAAATTTGACCCTCCTATCAGTACTTGTGCAAAACTTAGTCAACGGATATTCCTTTGAACTTGGCTTGATATAGGAGACTCATGATGGTCTTAAATGACAAAAATAAGCTTGACTTAGATTTGAATGAGAGCTTGAGGCTTGAATGAGTTTCTTGAGATCCGGTAGTGAGTTTGGGACACTTGAATTTGGATGAAACATTAGTCTAAGTATTTGAGAAAGTATTGGGGAATGCCTTGTATGATATGAATGTGAAATATGGCTAAGTATAGGTATTTTCACGTATGGGAAGACTTAGGCCCAAGACCCAAAATCCTTGGACCAGTACAAGAAAACTAACCAAAAAATTAGGCACTCCGCGCCCCTAGCGCATCACGCGAGGAGAGCGTCTGGACATTAAAATTTTGCTCACTTTGAAAATTTGAATTTTGCTACGGTTGCTCTAAAATTCGGGTTAGACCCATTTCCCACTCAATTTTTTCCCCTGAATAGGAATATGAAGTTGAATTTTCGATATCACGCACGGATTTTGAATTTCGAGCACTTTCGAGGCACATTTCAGACACTTTTTTGGGGTCGTTTCGATATCTCCCCTTGGGAACATTCATCCCCAAATGTCAATGAAACATATATAAGAAGCTTAGTTACGAAGAAATCAGCCCCAACAGGAATACAACAATGTAGTTAACACCATTTTCAAAATCTCAACACAAGTGTTAAAATCAACATGAACCTGTCAACATAAATATGAATACATGCAATGACATAGGGGCTGAAACATAAACTTGAAAAAACATATTGCTCCTCCATGCCTGCCCTGGCTCCCCGAGAAACACTTTCGACTTCACGATTCTTCCAAAGGGCTTTGACGAACACCACATACTTATTAATCAACTTTTCCACCCTTCCATCTGATACCCCCATCAGGACCTTCTCCTAAGCCAACTGATCCTCCACAACAACCACAACCTTAAAGAGTTCTAAAGCACAAGAGTCACCAATACATCCTCTCAACATTGAAGCATGAAGAACCGGCCGAACCATATCCACATCCCTAGGTAATCCAAATCCTTATGCAACCTTACCAACCTCCCTCTACATTCTACAAGGACTCGCAATCCTCAACTCAATTGTCAACCATAAACACGCTTAGTCCACTTGGTACCATAAATCACCATCTCCCCCTTGGGAGACAACCTCCAGTCTACCATCCTTTCACCCAAACTTCCGACTCTAATAAGGCGGAAATCAAGGCCTTGCTTAAAAACCTCTTCAACCAAAGGAGATTTGGAACCATCAAGAACACTATACTACCATGCCCAACTTCCTCCAACCCAAACCCAAATCTAGCCAACCGATGGCCTCTCTAGTCACTTCCTTGCCACCTTCATCAACATATGCTGGGTTACCCATAGGCACCATACTTAGAGCACCGACCACAACATTAGCCTTACCAAGGGAATTAAGGCACAATCATATCATAATCCTTAAGGAGTTCTAACCACCATCTCTATACCCACAATTCACCCTTACCATCTTTAGCAACCAATCTCTCATTCCACCAAGACTTGCAACACTACCCATACATGATTCACAAGCTCTAAGTAAGTTAATGCTCCAACACTAGAGACCACCAAAAACATGTCAAGGTAGGGTTTTAAGACCCTATTCATGAAACCCATAAACATAGCTAGTGCACTAGTCAAAGCAAAAGATACTACCCCAAATCCACATATCGGAAAGGGCATTCAAGAACTCATCTACCACCAAAATAACTCAAATAGAAATAACTTATGTTCAACACCTCTAACCCTCCCAAGACGATGAATACAACCCTTAGAAATCAAGCATGCCATAGTACAAGAAATGGATCTACCTTTTTTGCTACCACTTGACAATCTCCCACTCAAAGACGGGTTTAGGAGGGACTTCGAGTCTAACTCTATGGGTCCTATTATCAATGGGGACATAATATGCATGCAACTATTCCATTCCAAGTATGACATCAAGTCCACCTCATCAACTCCAACAAGCCACAATGCAAGACCTAATGCAATACGAACCCAAATAAACACCTATGAACCTTCTAACAACAATATACTCAACAAAAAAGATAGACACCAAAAGTTCACATAACAATTCGGGGCACACAAGAAGCCCCATTGGCAATCAAAAAGAATAATGAAAGAAATAGTGAAACTCAAATCCATCAAAAATCAAAATCTTCAACTTACCTTCCTCCGCCTTCCTCTTTGAAGTGGCACGATCAACTAGAAGAGCAAAAAATATTTGTTAGAGGGGAAAGGCCTATCTCACTTCTAAAGCACGACATAGACCACGAAGAAGGGAAACACTTCCTATAACATCTCATAGCCTTTTGCTCATAGTTATGGTGCACAACACAACCATGAGCAAGACTCGAATCGATGTGGTGTGTTGGATGTCGAGGACCTAACAAGCTAGTGCTCTAATCCCAAATTTGTCACGACCCAAGCCTAGGGCGTAGATGTGACACGACACATAGGGAACCCAAAAGGACCCCAAGCAAGCCTCTTAACATATCATTACATATCCTTAGTCGCGGAAGCAAGAATACAACAACAAGAGATAGTAAATAGAGATAATCGGGGCTAAGGGACAACTTTCATATCATAATCAACAAGAGTCAAGAGAGAGTCAAAGCTCATAGTATAATACATATTATGTCCAACACCACCTCTAAAACTTAGATACTTAGCGGGAGCCAAGACAAGCAGCCGGGCTCACCCTCATAGTCAATATATACATAAAAGAAAGATAGTCTTAGAACATAGCATAAGATCATAAACATCGTCCCCGAAACGGAGGACTCATCAACAAGCTTGGGAGAAATCGTACTAGCCACGTGGTGGAGGATTCTTAAGTGGGGATCCGATTTCTACATGGTGATATCATGTAGGCATAGAGTATGCATTAGTACGTTTGAATGTACTAAGTATGTAAGATACAATGCAACAAGGGATAGGCAACATAGTCAAAATGTATAATGATAAACAATAGATAGCATAATAGCAATATGACATGTATGATCAATGTTTAAAGTAAAACATGCATATAAATCATGAACAAGGAAATGTGAACTCAATATGTAGTACATGCTCAAATCCTTTTTACCAACCTTCATGAAATGGGCCAAATGGCCCCACTCACCTTACGGTATAACCTTTTTGGAGAGTTTTACCAATACCCCTACCATACGACATGGTCGTTTCGATAGGTAGTATAAGATGTCCCCTACTTTACGATATAATCTTTTGGGTTGGTGTCGTAATTCATTCTAAGTTACAACATGGCCTTTTCGATAGAATGTCCACACCTTACGATATGATCTTTTCGGTGGAATCTATTAGTTTTTCTACTTTACGGCATGGCCTTTTTGATAGGGTGTCCATACCTTACGATATGATCTTTTCGGTGGAATCCATTAGTCTTTCTACCTTACAGCATGACCTTGTTAGTGGGGTGTCCATACCTTACGATATGATCTTTTCAGTAGGGACCATTAGTCATTCCACCTTACGTCATGGCCATTTCGATAGAATGTCGACACCTTATGATATGATCTTTTCGGTGGAATTCATTAGTCTTTTTACCTTATGGCATGGCCTGTTCGTTAGGGTGTCCATCCCTTACGATATGACCTTTTTGGTAGGGATCATTAGTCAATCTACCTTACAGCATGACCTTTTCAGTAGGAATCATAGAGCTAGCTCATCAAACCATTACATTTCAAGCATTAAAGGAGGGCCTTCTCCATTTTCTCAATTACACAACAAACATGGGAACCCAACAATCTACTTGCAACACCATAAGTACTTTTACATGAAAACAACTCATATATATATATATATATATATATATTCCTATAATCATCATAAAGTCATTCAACTCATATGTCATGCTTTAGACCTTCAACAACTCAAGAATCCATAACCGGACATTTTATCAAATACTTGGAGGGTGTGTAATGCTATCGTAAAACCATGCAATTTATGGATGAAATCATACAAGAAAACTTGAAGTGAAACAGCCCACCAATACTTGGTAATATTATCTTGCAAAATACATTGTAAACCCTAATCAAATATCAAGAGAGATCATAGTTCTATAGCTTAAAACATGCATAATCATAATAGGTAAATCATCTCATGGTATAGATATAAAAATGAGTAATCATGTATTTTCAATCAAACTTTCACGAAATCCCAATATAATATATGATAATAATCTCTAATGAATAATACCCATAAGCAACACAACTTGGAAATATGTAATTTTCATAGAAATGGAAGATTGGGCTTCTTGGGTGAAAGGTACCTATGAATGAAACCCACATATCTTAGATCTTGAATTTCTTAAAATTTAATTGTGAAAGACTTGAAGTTTGGAAGTAACTTGGAATCCAAAGCTTTCTCTTGAGTTTCCTTGAATTTGTATTGGGGTTTTGATGGAGGCTCTTGAGAGAATTTGAGAGTGTATTCCAATTGGGAGGAGTGAATTTTATCTTTAGGAAAAGGCTTAGATCTTAAGGAAGTGCTAAGATAGCAAGGAATCCCCAAAAGAACAATAGAAATGACTAAATTTACGAAATGCCACTAATGATGTAGGGGACCCACGATAGTCTTAAACGACAAAAATAAGCTTGACTTAGATTTGACTAAGATCTTGAAGCTTGAATGAGTTTCTTGAGATCCGGTAGTGAGTTTGGGAAACTAGAATTTGAATGAAAAATTAGTCTAAGTGTTTGAGAAATTATTGGGGAATGTCTTATGTGACATAAATTTGAAATATGGCTAAGTATAAGTATTTTCACGTATGGGAAGACTTAGGACCAAGATCCAAAAGCCTTGGACCAGAACAAGAAAACTAACCAAAAAATTAGGCACTCCATGCCCCTGGACACTGAATTTTGCTCACTTTGAAAATTTGGATTTTTCTACGGTTGCTTAAAAATTCGGGTAGACCAATTTCCCACTCAATTTTTCCCCCTGAACAAGAATATAAAGTCGGATTTTTAATATCAAACACTGATTTTGAGATATGTGGAAATTATGATTTCGAGCACTTTCGAGGCACATTTCGGGCACTTTTTGGGTCTTTTCACAAACAAGCCTCACAGCATCCATTCACACATCATTGGTTTGGAAGCATATGTAACATTGTAAACACATAGTTCTAAGAGATGAGAAGTAGGACTCACGCTATTGGGATGTAATAGGGATAGGGATTAACATGGATTCACAAAACACATAGCACATAAAAACTATGGGACGATAAGTATGACTCACTCTATGGGGGCAATATGACACTTAGGATCTTTCACATCATAACATGAAGAATATAATAATACTCATAATCAATCTATAAGACAATACCCAATAGATAGCCATAACCATATTCATAACCTCCGAATACAACACTTAGCATATAAATGTACAAGAGTCACCAAGATGTCCAACAATGCCACTAGTCATAAGATAGGACGGGGGCCAAGACATGTCCCGGACTCATCCTCAAAGTAAAGATAACATAACCAAAGCAACATAAGGTAGATAGATAGTGACTTGTCCTTGGAAGATAAGACTCACCATAACAAGTGTCTCAAATCTAGTCTAGCCATCAAACAATGGATGAAGGAAATCTCTAGTCCCTACATGGTTAGATCATGGAGGCGCAACATTTTGAATGTATTAAGTATGCGGTCATGCAATGCATATGACTTATTAAATCTACATTCAATGTTAGATGACAATGGCACATAATATAGAAAGAGATATATATAACAAGAGAAGTAATATAACAATATACCATGAAATTCATGATACATAAAATTCCATAATGTTAATATATAAAGAGGATATGACCATAACCGACATCTCCAATCCCTGCGAGCTATTACATGAATTTTCCCGATGTAGACCTCCCATCGGTAATAGAAGATTACTTTCCAAGGGTAATCTACACTAGACCTTACAACCCAGTCATCTCGGTGTGAGGGACACCTTCCTTATGACCCAATCATTTCAAAAGGATTTCCATATCATATCATATCAATTGTGTAGCCATTCTTTACAACCCAGTCATTTTGATAATAACTACCATATACCTATGTTGGCACATAGTTCAAGAAAAGGCCCTTGGGGGTAGCCCTGACGCCCCTAACCCATTTGGTG
>JAABOM020059831.1:0-12413 GCA_011800125.2 Solanum clarkiae
AACTTCATAAACCGAGCATAGTGTGCAGTGATTTTCATAATAGATAAGACCCATAAATAAATAAACGTTAAATCATGAAATTTTGAGTAAAAATAGCTTAGGTATTATGGGTAAAAGGAACCCATGAAAGAAACCCACATACTTTAGCTTTGGAGATGAACTTGATGAAAATTGGAGATGGAGACTTAAAGCTTGAAGAAGAAGCTTGAGATCCTGAAAGGGTTTTGAGTCTTGAGTTTAGGAGTAAAATATTAGGCTAAGTGTTTGAATGAGTGTTGGAGAATGTTTAGAATGATATGAGAGTGAAAAATGTCTAAGTATAGGTATTGTTACGTTTGGGAACACTTAGGCGCAGGACTTAAAAGTCTTGGACCACTCAGAAAATAATTGGACAGAAAACGTACATATCTGCATCGTGGATAGGACAAGAAAATTGATTTTCTTTATCTGAGCGCCCTTGGCGCGTCACGCTAGGGATGTGGAAAGCTCTCTTGAAATTGTCACTTGGAAAATTGAAATTGCTAATCCTTTGCTGTTAAATTGGGGTCAGACCCATTTCCCACTCAAAATGACCCCCTGAACAAGAATATGATGTCAAAATTTTTGATATCACACACGAATTTTGAGATATGTGAAAATTATGATTTCGAGCACTTCCAAGGCACATTTTTGGCTAACTCAAGATCATGGGTAGGGTAGTTCTGCACTTTGAGTTGTCTAGAAGTATAGGCTATGAACTTACCATTTTTTATCAACACACAACCCAAACCAACACGAGAAGCATCACAATACACAACAAACCCCTCAAGCCCATTCGTTAGTGACAATATAGGAGCAAACACAAGTTACCTTTCAAGGTTTTGAAGCTCCTCTCACATTCATTAGTCCACACAAACTTAACCTTCTTTTGAGTCAATTTTTTCATAGGGCTCAATAAAAGAGAACCTTTTGAAGAACCTCCGATAGTAGCCCGCTAGGCCCAAGAAACACCTAATATCTGATGGGATCAATGGGCTAGGACAATTTCTAATCATATTGTTCTTCTTTTGATCCACCTTAATACGATCCGCTGACACCACATGTCCTAGGAAGGCAACCTCCCTCAACAAAAATTTATACTTTTCATATTTAGCATACAATTTCTCCTCCCTTGATCTTTGCAACACAACCCTCAAATGAGCCCTATGCTCCTCCTCACCACGAGAATAGATCAATCAAGACCACAACAAAGAAATCAAGGTAGGTTTAAAGACCCTATTTATTAGGTCAATAAAGATGACTGGTGCATTGATCAACCTAAAAGACATCACCACAAATTCATAATGCCCATATCTAGTTTGGAAGGTCGTCTTGGGAATATCACACTTCGTCACTTTTACTTGATGATACCTAAACAAAAGATCAATCCAAGAGAAATGGATAGCCCTTTACAATTAGTCAAACAAATCATCAATTTTTGAAAGAGGAGACCTATTCTTGATAGTGACCTTATTGAGTTGCCAGTAGTCAATACACATCCTACGGGACCCATCCTTCTTTTTCACAAACAACACCGGAGCATCCCAAGGTGATTGGCTAAGTGTAATAAATCCCTTCACCAACAAGTCTCTCAATTGTTCCTTTAACTTTTTTAAGGTTTCACCCATGAAGTTCATTTGGGTAAAAAAGGTAAATTGAGTCCAAGATTTGTGGTCCCTTATAGGGTGTTGAGGAAGATTTTAAGGTGGCCTACGAGTTAGAGTTGCCTAGTGAAATGGACTTGGTCCATCTGGTCTTCTATGTGTCTATGTTGAGGAAGTGTGTGGGTGACCCAAATGCTGTTATACCATTGGATGTTATGGGTGTTGTTGAAGACAACTTGACTTATGAAGAGGTTCCGATTGAGATTTTGGATAGACAAGTGAAGAGGTTGCGGAACAAGGATGTTGCTTTTGTCATAGTTCTTTAGAGAAACCATCAAGTTGAAACTGCCACATTGGAACCGAAGCGGACATGCAAAAGCAATATCCCTATCTCTTCCATTCTACTTAAGCCTAAGGTACTAATTCTAAGTCCCCTATGTGATTTCAAGTCTTATGTTCCAGCCCCTATGTCATTTGCATACATTCATGTTTATGTTGACAAGTTCATGGTGATTTTAACACCTATGTTGAGATTTTTGAAAATCGTGTTTAAGTGCATTATTGCATTCTTGTAGGGGCTAATTTCTTCATGAGGACCTTTCATGTGTACGCTTCTTTGACATTCAGGGACGAATATTCCAAAGGGGGAGATATTGAAACGACCCCAAAGAGTCCCTCGAAAGTGCCCATAATCATAATTTTCATGTATCTCAAAATTCATCCGTGATATCAAAAATCCAACTTCATATTCATGATCGGGGGGGAAATATTGAGTAGAGAATGGGTCTAACCCCGATTTTACAACAACCATATCAAAATTTGGATATACAAAAATTTCCTTATCCAGTGTTGATCCACGCCACTAGTGCAACGCGACCAGGGCACGTATCAGTGTTAATTTTGGCCACTTTTGTTGTTTCAGTCCAAGACCTTTGGGTCTTGGGACTAAGATTCCCCATGCATAAAAATACCTATACCTAGCCATATTTCACCTTCATATCATACAAGACATTCCCCAAAACCTTCTCAAACACTTAGCCAAATATTTCACTCAAAATCAAGTGTCCCAAACTCATTTTCGGATTCAAGAAATTCAAACAAGCTTCAATTTATCATCTCAATCTTCATCAAGGAATTGTCCAACGTTGAGGTATGTGGGTTCAACCATTGGATCCTTTCATCCATGGTGCCCAAGATTCCTTTTGACATAAATTACATGTTTTTGAGTTGATTTACTTATGGGTCTTCTTATTATGAATTTGATTATGAACTATGTTGGGGTTTATTAAAGTGTGACCATTTAAGCATGTTTTGAGCTATGAATCTAATATCTGGGATTTCAATGTATTTTGCAAGGTGGTATTACCAAATGTGGGTCGGTTGATTTACTTCAAGTTTTCTTGCATGATTTCACTCTTGAATTGCATGGTTTTACACTAGAATTACACACCCACCAAGTGTTTAATAAAATGTTTGGTTTAGGGTCTGACCTATTGATGATCCATTGCATGAGCTGTGACTTGAATAATTTATGATGATGAAAGGAAGGTGTATATATGAAATGACCCCAAAAATGCCCAAAAATGTGCCTCGGAATGCTTGGAATTTTAATTTCCATATATTTAAAAATTAATTCATTATTTTGAGAATCCAACTTCATATTTGTGATCAGGGGGTCAAAATTAGATGTAAAAGGGTCTAATCTCGATTTAAGAGTGAAAAATTAGCAATTATAATTTTTTTAGCGATGAATTCCAGAGAGCTTTTCGCGATACCTCTGCGACGCGCCTTGGGCGTGCTTTAGTGTAAATTCCTCTCTACGTCCTCTCTGTGACAAGGAGATGTGTACTTCGCCTGGTAGTGTTTTCCTGTAAGGTCTAAAATATTCGAAGTGTTGGGCCTAAATTTCCCAAACGTGTTTTTATCTATACATTTACCAATACTCCCCAAAATACAACTACATTTTCACTCCAAATTTCAAGATTCAAAACCCTCATCCAGAACTAAGGATTATCTTCAAGCTTCAAGACTCTATCTTCATCCTTCACTAATAACTTCTCCAAAGCTAAGGTATGTGCTGTTGAACCATTGGGTCCTTTCACCCATGGTGACTAAGCCTCCTTTTTACTAATATTGCATGAGTTAAAGTTGATTTTACATGTGGGTCTTGTATATTAAGCAATTTAATACACAATGATTTTAGTTCATGAATATATGATTGTTTTAGCATGTTTTGAGCTCTAGATCTTGGATCTAATGTTGGATTTGATTAGGGGTTTGATGTGAATATCTTGGAGTTGTTGCAAGATGTTGATTGATGGTTTTACAATAGATTTTCCTGTATTTTTTAAATTGCATGATTTTTTACCCCCATTACACACCCCCAAGGTGTTTGATAAAATGTCCGGTTATGGTTTCTTGAAGAATTGAAGGTCCAAAGCATGAGATATGATATGAATGATGTTGTGATGATGAAATGATCTTATGTATATGGTTATTCCTATATGAAGAATTGCATTAGAGCTTATAATAAATCCTATATAAAGTGTTGCATTAGACCATGCCCAATCCGGAGGGTCACGAACCCGGGTAACCGAGGGAAGGGTTTGAACTTCTCCACCCAGTGATGGGGTGACATCATCACTAACCGAGATGGGGGTTTATACTCATCAACCGAGATGAGGGTTAGTACTCATTCACCTAGGTGATGGGGTGACATTATCACCAATCGAGATGAGCATTAGTTCTCATCCACGTAAGTGATGGGGCGGCATCATCAGTAACCTACCAAAGGGTTATTCATTTGGAGATCTAGATTGGTATATTCTTCACATATGATATCTTATATGAGCATGAGTTACTTAAGCATGTTTTACTTATGCATTGATCATTCAGATCATACTGCTATCTCATGCCTATTATCTATTATTATGCATGTTGATTATGAATCTTATCTTTTGTGGATTGTATCCCACATACTTAGTACATTCAAATGTACTAATGCATACTCTTGCCTACATGATATCACCATGTAGGAACCGGTTCTCAAGTTGATCATCCTCCTCCTCCATATGGTTAGACAGTGCTATTCCAAGTTTTTTGGTGAGTCATCCACTTCAGGGACCATGGTTTTCTTTCTCTTGATTTATATTGAGACACTTTCTTATGTTCTATTGACAATGAGGGTGAGCCCGATAACTTTTTCTTGGCCTCCGCTCTATCTATGTATTAGAGATGCTTGTTGGACATTTTGTGTATGTATGTATGAGCTTTGACTCTTGTCTCTTAATCATGATGTTTATGCAATCCTTCCCTTAGCTCTATTTCCCCTATTCTTATCCTATATGTCTTTTATATGCTTCCGCAACCAAGAATGTGTAATGACATGTTAAGAGGCTTGTTTGGGATTCCTTCGGGTTTCCCATTCACCGTGCCACGTCTAGGCCTAGGACTGGGTCGTGACAAACTTGGTATCAGACCACTGGGATGATAGATCCTCGGAGTCCAACACACTACGTCGATAGAGTTCTATTCATGGTTGTGAAGCATGCCATGATTATGAGTAGGAGGCTATAAGATATTTTAGGAAATGTTTCCTTTCTTCATGTTCTAAGTCGTGCTATAGAGTTGTCATAAGTTTTCCCCCCTAATGATTGTTCTTTGTTATGCTAGATCATGCCAAACACTAGAGGAAGGCGTGGCCAAACTCCCGAGGAGCAACCTACCAATGGTGAGCTTCGGGATGCTCTTACTATGCTTGCCCAAGTAATGGCCAACCAAGTCCAATAAGGGGCCCAAGCCCCTCATGCTACCACCCCGGGAGCTAGGGTAAGAGATTTCATGAGAATGAATCCTCTAGCTTTCCATAGGTCAAAGGTGGATAAAGACCCACAAGAGTTTATCGATGAGGCCTACAAAATCTTGTCTATCATGGGTGCTTGGCCAAATGAGAAACCAGAGTTGGCAACATACCAACTCAAGTGGGTAGCCCAAATTTGATATGATCAATGGAAGGGTGAGAAGGGTAATGGCTATGTGGTGCTTTAGGAGGAATTCAAATTGACCTTCATTAATTGGTTCTTCCCTCTTGATCTTAGAGAAGCAAAGTTGGTTGAGTTTATGAACTTGAAACAAGGTGTCATGAGAGTAAGGGAGTACGCCCTCAAATTTAATCAACTTGCAAAGTATGCTCCTCACTTGGTGGACGATCCTGGGTCAAGGATGAATAAGTTTGTTATGGGGGTTTGCGACTTGGTAAGTGAAAAATGTCGGTCCGCCTTGCTTATTTGTAACATGGAAGTGAAGAATGTCGATCTTCCTTGCTTATTTATGACATGGACTAGTTTCGATTGATAACATATGTCGAGCAAATAGAAGAAGAGAAGTTGAGAAAAAGGAGGGCCCATGAGGCAAAGAAAGCCCGTTTTGAGGGCAAGTTCCAGGTGTTAGACTTCCGTAAGGCCAAAGGCCTCCTCATGATACAAATAGGGAGTTTGCAAATGACTTTGTTAGACCTCAAGGTATTGGTGGTGTGGCTCCTAATGATGTGTGTCCTAGATGTGGGAATAGTCATAATGGCCCGTGTTTGAAGGGTACAAGTGCATGCTATGCTTGTGTGGAGATTGGTCAAAAGAAAGTAGATTGTCCAAGAAATCATAGCAAGGTTCGGGGTGCAAACGGTCCCATTGGATAGAGGTAGTCTACAAGGTGATGCCCCAAGGCACAATCGATTTTATGCTCTACATGGAAGGCAAGGGGTTGGTGAGGTCCCCGATGTCATTACCGGTATGTTAAAAATCTTTGATCTAGATGTATATGCTTTGATTGATCCGGGTGCCATCCTTTCCTTTGTTACCCCCTTTGTTGCTTAAAAGTTCCATGTTGAGTCAGAGTTGTTGCATGAGTCATATGAAGTGTCTACTCCTATTGGTGCATCTATTATTGCTAGGAGGGTGTATATAAATTGTCTGGTCTGGATCTTGCCTAAAATCCTACCTTGTGATCTTTTTGAATTGGATATGGTTGATTTTGATGTTATTCTCGGGATGGATTGGTTGCATGCCTACTATGCCTCTATTGATTGTAGAACCCGTAGGGTCAAGTTTCAATTCCCAAAAGAACAAGTCCTTAAATGGGAAAGTCATGATGTGGTTGTAAGGCGTAGATTCATCTGCATTAAAGCCCATAGGTTGATTTCCAAGGGATGTTTGTATCATCTTGTGAGGGTTAAGTATTTGGAGTCCAATGTCCCTTCCATCGAGTCAGTTCTAGTTGTAAGGTGTTCCTTGATGTCTTCCCAAATGACCTTCCCGATGTACCTCCCGAAAGGGCGATAGATTTTTGCATAGATCTCCTTCCTGACACTCAAGTATCTCCATTCCTCTTTATTATATGGCCCAGTGGAGTTGAAGGAGTTAAAGGAACAATTGAAAGATTTGTTGGAAAAGGGATTTATTAGACTAATCACTTTGGGGTGCACTGGTATTATTTGTAAAGAATAAAGATGGTGCACTTAGGATGTGCATTGACTACCGGCAACTCAATAGGGTCACTGTAAAGAATAGATATCCTCTTCCAAGAATTGATGACTTGTTTGACCAATTGCAAGGGGCTAGATTTTTCTCTAAGATTGATCTTCGGTCCGGGTACCATCAAGTGAGGGTGAGGGAGTGTGATATTCCCAAGATGACCTTCTGGACTAGATATGGACACTATGAATTTGTGGTGATGTCCTTTTGGTTGACTAATGCACCGGCCATCTTCATGGACCAAATGAATAGGGTTTTCAAGCCTTACCTTGATTCCTTTGTTGTAGTCTTCATTAATGATATTTTTATCTATTCATATAGTAGGGAAGAGTATATGGGTCATTTAAGGGTTGTGCTACAAAGATTGAGGGATGAGAGATTGTATGCTAAATATGACTAGTGTGAGTTTTGGTTGGAGGAGGTTGCATTCTTAGGTCATGAGGTGTCGGGGGATCGCATTAAAGTAGATCCTAAGAAGACCAATGTGATAAGGAATTGGCGTAGAATATTGGCCCCATCAGATATTAGGAGTTTCTTGGGCTTTATGGGTTACTATAAAGGTTTGTGAATGGGTTCTCCTCATCGCTTCCCCTATGACAAAATTGTCTCAAAAGAAGGTTAAATTTGTGCGGACCGATGAATATGAGAGAAACTTCCAAACATTGAAAGAAAAACTTATGTCTACTCCTATATTGTCACTACCGGATGGGCTTGAGGGGTTTGTGGTGTATTGTAATGCATCTAGAGTAGGTTTGGGTTGTGTGTTAATTTAAAATGGTAAGGTCATAGCCCATGCTTCTAGGCAACTCAAGGTACATGAAAAGAACTACCTTATCTATGATCTTGAATTAGCCGCCGTGGTGTTTGCACTAAAGGCTTGGCAACATTATTCTTATGGAGTGCATGTGGATGTCTTCATCGATCATAAGAGCCTTTAATATGTCTTTACACAAAAAGATCTCAACTTGAGACAAAGAAGGTTGCTAGAAGTCCTTAAGGACTATGACATGAGTGTGTATTACCATCCGGGTAAGGAAAATGAGGTGGCAGATGCTTTGAGTCGGGTGTCTATGGGTAGCCTAGCTCATGTGGATGGTGGTGATTGGGAAATGACCAGGGAGGTGCATAGATTGGTGAGATTGGGGGTGAGTTTGGAAGATGTGGATAATGGTATTGTTGTTGATGATGATTCTAAATCTTCTTTGATTGATGAGGTGATAGTAAAACAAGATCTAGACTCTCCTTGCTTGAATTGAAGGCCTTGGTGAAAAAGCGCAAAATAGAGGTTTTCTCCCAAGGGAGAGATGGGGCCCCAAATACCAAGGTAAGTTGTGTGTGCCATGTATTGGTTGTTTGAGGGAGAGAATTCTTTATGAGGCCCATAACTCTTCTTATTCTATCCACCCCAGTTCCACCAAAATGTATAGAAACTTGAGGGATGTGTATTGGTGGGGAGGCATGAAGAGGGACATTGCTAATTTTTTTTTCTGGTTGCCATAGTTGTCAACAAGTCAAAGTCGAGTATCAAAGGTCGGGTGGCCTAACCCAAGACATAGAGATTCCTACTTGGAAGTGGGAGGTGATTAAAATAGATTTTGTGGTTAGGTTGCCCAAGACTAGGAAAGGTTTTGATTCCATATGGGTGGTGGTTGATAGGATGACGAAATCGGCTAACTTTCTACCAGTCAAGACTACATATGGCTGAAGTGTATGCAAGGTTGTGCATCCATGAGTTAGTGAGGTTGCATGGGTTTCTCTTATCCATTACACTTTTGGAGGTCCTTTCAAAGGGGTCTTGGTACAAAAGTTCACCTTAGTACGACCCTCCACCCTCAAATGGATGGCGAAGCCGAAAGGACAATTCAAACACTTGAGGATATTAGGGCTTGTGTATTGGAGCTTAAAGGTAGTTGGGATGACCATCTTCCATTGATTGAATTTGCCTACAATAATAGCTATCACTCTAGCATCGGTATGGCTCCCTTTGAGGCTCTTTGTGGGAGATGTTGTAGATCATCGCTGGGTTTGTTTGAGGTTGGAGACGTGGCTTTATTGGGGCCGGATCTGGTTATGGAAGCTCTTGAGAAGGTTAAGATGATTAGGGAGAGGTTGAGGACATCCTAAAGTCATCAAAAATCCTATGTCGATTTAAGAAGAAGAGACCTAGAATTCCAAGTGGTTGATTGCGTTTACTTGAAGGTTTCTCCAATAAAAGGTGTAGTCCATTTTGGTAAAAAGGGGAAGTTGAGTCCAAGATATGTTGGTCTTTATGAGGTGATTAAGATGGTTGGAAAGGTACCTCATGAGTTGAAGTTGCCTAGTGAAATGAATTTGGTCCATCCGGTGTTTCATGTCTCTATGTTGAGAAAATGTGTTGGTGGTCTTAATGTCATTATTCCTCTTGATGTTGTGGGTGTTGTTGAGGGTAACTTATGTGGAGGTTCTAGTTCAGATCTTTGATAGGCAAGTGAAGATATTGAGGAACAAAGAGGTGGCAACTGTTAAGGTCCTTTGGAGGAACCAACAAGTCGAAAGTGCTACTTGGGAGGCCGAAGCGGACATGCAAAATTGATATCCTTATCTTTTCCACTCCACTCAAGCCCATGGTACTAATCCTAAGTTCCATATGTGACTTTAAGTCTTACATTTCAGCCCCTATATCATTCATATATATATTCATGTTTAAGTTGGTAAACTCATGATGATTTTACACTTATGTTGAGATTTTGAAAATGGTGTTTTACATGTTATATTTCATTCTTGTTGGTGCTGATTTATTCATGATCACTCTTGTCTTGTAAGTCTCTTTTAGATTTAGGGGCGAATGTTCTCAAGAGGGAGATATTGAAATGACCCCAAAAAATGCCCAAAAATGTGCCTCAGAATGCCCGAAACTTTAATTTTCGCATATATAAAACTTCGTTCATTATTTCAAAAATCTGACTTCATATTTGTGATCAAGGGGTCAAAATTAGGTGAAAAAGGGTCTACCCTCGATTTAAGAGCCAAAAATTAGCAATTATAACTTTTTAGTGACAAAATCCAGAAAGCTTTTCGTGATACCTCCGCGACGCGCCTTGGGTGCGCTTTAGTGTAAATTCCTCTTTGCGTTCTCTCCGCGACATGGAGATGTTTATTTCTCCTAGCTGTGTTTCCTGTGCAGTCCAAAATATTCTAAGTGTTGAGCCCAAATTTCCCAAACGTGTTATTATCTATACTTAGTCAAATTTCATCCTTATATTATCCTAAATATTTCCCGATACTCCCCAAAACACTTAGCCATATTTTTACTCCAAATTTTAGGACTCAAAACCATCATCCGTAAGTAAGGATTCTCTTCAAGCTTCAAGCCTCCATCTTCAACCTTCACCAAGAACTTCTCCAAAGCTAAGGTATATGGTGTTGAACCATTGGGTCTGTTGACCCATAGTGCCTAAGCCTCCTTTTTACTAATTATGCATAATATAAAGTTGATTTTACATATGAGTCTTGTATATTAAGTAATTTACTGTACAATGACTTTAGTTCATGAAAGTATGGTTGTTTTAACATGTTTTGAGCTCCAGATCTTTGATCTAATGTTGGATTTGATGAAGGGTTTTGATATGAATGTCTTGGGGGTGTTGCAAGGTGTTGATTGATGGTTTTACAATAGATTTTCTTGCATGATTTCATCTCTAAATTGCATGATCTTTTACCCCCATTGTACACCTCCAAGGTATTTGATAAATATTCGATTTTGGTTTCGTAAGGAATTGAAGGTCCAAAGCATGAGATATGATATGAATGATGTTATGATGATGAAATGAGCTTGTGTATATTATTATTACTATAAGAAGTATTACATTTAAGATTATGATAAATCCTATATAAAGTGTTGCATTAGACCATGCCCAATCCGGGGGTCAAGAACCCGGGTAACCAAGGAAAGGGTTCGTACTTCTCTACCTAGTGATGGGGCGGCATCATCACTAACCGAGATAGGGGTTTATACTCATTAACCAAGATGAGGGTTAGTACTCATCCACCCGGGTGATGGGGAGACATTATCACCAATCGAGAAGAGGGTTAGTACTCATCCATCTAAGTGATGGGGCGACATCATCACTAACCTACCAAAGGGTTGAACATTTGGAAATCTGACTTGGTCTATTCTTCACATATGATATCTTATATGAGCATGAGTTACTTAAGAATGTTTTACTTATGCATTAATCACTCATGTCATATTGCTATCTCATGCCTATTGTCTATTATTATGCATGTTGATTACGAAGCTTATCTTTTGTGCATTGAATCTCACATACTTAGTACATTCAAATGTACTAACGCATACTCTTGCCTACATGATATCACCATGTAGGAACCGGTGCTCAAGTTGATCATCATCCTCCTCCATGTGGTTAGACGGTGCTATTCAAAGCTTGTTGGTGAGTTCTCCACTTCAGGGACCTTGGTTTATATTTTTCCTCTTTGATTTTTATCGAGACATTTTTTTATGTTCTATTGACTATGAGGGTGAGCCCGATAGCTTTGTCTTGGGCCCCGCTCTATCTATGTATTAGAGGGTTGTTGGACATGTTGTGTATCTATATATGAGCTTTGACTCATCTCTTATTTATGATGTTTATGCAAACCTTCCGTTAGCCCTATTGCCCCTATTATTGTTCTATGTCTTTTATATGCTTCCGCAACCAAGGATGTATAATGACAAGTAAAGAGGCTTGTTTGGGGTTCCTTCGGGTTCTCCATTTGCCGTGTCACGTCTAGGCCCTAGGCCTGGGTCGTGACAATATATGTTGATTTCATGAAAAGTATCTATAGTGTTGCAAATTGACCACACCTTGTTGAGGGGGTTCTATACCTCAATCACCATGGATGGTAGGGTGAGACAACCATCAACCAATTAAGGGATTGATACCTCAATCACCGTGGATGGTAGGGTGAGACAACCATCAACCAAATTGAGCGGTTGATACCTCAATCACCATGGATGGTAGGGTGAGACAACCATCAACCAATTGAGGGGTTGATACCTCTATCACCATGGATGATAGGATGTGACAACAATCAATCAGTTGATATCTCAATCGCCTCTCCAAGGGGGTGGCAGGCCTTGGACATGATGGTCTCTTACTACAATGTAATATGTTCTATATAAGCATGTTTGCTTTAAGTATTGTTCATGCATGCCATATTGCTATATGTTCATCTATTGCCTAATTATGCATTTCGATTATGTTGTCTATGTCTTATTGCATTT
>JAABOM020059832.1:0-12413 GCA_011800125.2 Solanum clarkiae
GATCTTTTGAAATTTTTTTTCAAAAATTTTCCAACACCTCAATTTACCATAATTATTTATTCACGGGGTGTAACATTAATGGAGTTGGATGACCACTTATATATTGATACATTTCTTCTTTTCCATTCGATATGGGATGAGTTTGTCATTCCCAACAGTCCTCCCCTCAAAACAAGACCACACAATTCGTAACCTCCCCTCTGGGGATAATATATTTGATCTTCTAACCATCTTATATCGCCACTACCAACCAGTAGGACACGCCTCTTGACCACTACTTTGCCAAGAAGACTTTCGACACAAGATATCCCTACAGATCTCTGGTCTTGTTGTCACACCAAAAACTTCTCATAAGACACAGTCCACTAGTTCGATGTACCTGAACCTAGCTCTAATACCATTTGTTAGAACTGACAAAAATTAGGTGACATGCGGAACCTAGCAAAGTAATCCTCGAAAGACCATGAGTATGAAGATAAATAAGAAACGTACCATAAAGAGACACAAATATTTAACGTGGTTCGATCAACCGACCTACATCTACAAGAGGAGATGAGCAATCCACTATATAAAAGAGAGTACACGATATCAAGAAAAATAACCTCACCAATTCACTCGGAATACAAAGAGGTTCACACACTTGTGTCTCACAATTTCTCTCTATACACACAACTCTCAAGCCCTTGTGGCTACATTGTGAACGCTACCAAGTTAGAAGAAATGAGTCTCTATTTATAGAGTCATACACCTTTTCCTACTAGAAAAAGGATTCTCCAAATATGGAGAAATTTTGTTTTCCTTTTCCCACTAAAAAAATGATTTGCCAAATATGGAGAAATTCTATTTTCCTTTTCCTAAAAGGAAAACCCCAATCATGGTAAGAAACTCAGGACAAATACCCAACAGACTCCACTTCCTCATTTTTTCGTCCTTCCAAGGAACCAAAAAAAATTAAATAAAAGTCAGTTCCACCTCAAACATAAAAAATCTAATTATTTAAGAGCTGTGGTGGAAAAGAAGTTGTCACCTTTACGTTAATTATTCTGATAGCAGTAGGATTAGGGAAAAACAATCCTACCACAAATCGACCATACATAATGTTTTTGAATTTTATCAGAATTCGGTTTTTGGAGTCTTCATCCACATTGGACATTAGTTGTGATAAACTCTATAAATAGATCCAAACTTATCATTCTTGGTCATCAATTATCTCAACCATTTGGCGGTTTCATCTTGACAGTTGATCGTGAAGATCCTCACACCGAGGTAATCCTTTTTCTTGTTTCTCTTTTTTTATGGAATCTTTTGTCCCTTTTTTTCATGTTGTAGGGCCATAAATTCAAGATGCTTTGTATCACAAGAATTTGGTCTTAAGGTGTAGAGGGATAAATTTGTGCTTACCCCTTGAGATCACCACTTTGATGTTTTACGTTATTCTAAATATTTAAATATAGGGGACCAACAATACGAAGCTTTACGTTGTTCTAAATGTTTAAACATAGGGGACCAACAAAACTAGGCTTTACGCTGTTCTAAATTTTTAACCATAGGGGACTAACAAAATGAGGCTTTACGTTGTTCTAAATGTTTAAACATAAGATACCAACAATATGAAGCTTTACGTTGTTCTAAAAGTTTAAACATAGGGGATCAACAAAATGAGGCTTTACGTTGTTCTAAATATTTAAACATAAGGGACCCCCAATCAGCCATATTTTTTATGTTGATTCTTATCTCCCCCTCCCCTTCTTTTGCGTGCTGGTATCATTGATGAAGGGTAATACTTTTCCTCTTATGCAGCTTGAATAATGGTCTTCTTCAAGGACTATACTTGACCATCTTCCGAACTCAGTTACCTCATAATTAGTACACAAGGTAGCAAGGTAGAGACCAAGCTTTTAGTCCAAGATCCTCTAGTTGGTCATCATGCTGATGCGTGGCCACAATTCAGAAACACACTTTATAAGGCAGATTGGACCTTTGAACGTGACCCCAAATCTAACAAAGCTTTCAAGGCATGGTATCTTGAGACACCAAATCTTCAAGGAACCAATATTGCGAGCACTCTTCCAAATTTAGGGTGATGCATGATCCAAGAAGGGTTACATTGGGGAGATGAAATTCTGTTCGAGGGTGAATATCATTGCATCCTTGGATATTGGAAATGGACAGAGGATTTCCTTAGAAAAATGGGCAGAGCTTGAACGATGCTAACCTCTGAAATGCTATTGTTACTTCTCTTTTTACTTAAGATCGAAACTCCAATATCGTGTAGGCCTTTTATGAGGCTTGGTGTCCCCAAACAAACACACTGTTTACATCTCTTGGAGAATCATCCATCTCCCTTTGGCACTTGTATATTCTTTGCGGCCGACCGATCAGTGGGTGTCCTTATGAAGAAGTTATATCTAATGCCAAAGAGCTTATAGATCATGATGCAAAAAAAGGATAGATTTCTTCCTCAAACTTGTGAGTATCTATTTGCTTCCTTCCATCATCTTAGGGAGAAGAAGGGTGACAGCTCGGGGATCACTTTTAGTGACAGGATACAATTTTAGTGTAAACAAGAGATCAAGTATAAGTTAGCTCCCCCAAGAAAAGAAAAGAAGGTTCGACTCTTAGCATCTCAGCACAACCCGACAGGTGAGATATCAATGGAGGTGAGCACATGGTTAAGCTCTCAAGAGATGACATTTTCTATTCTTGGAGCGGAACACAAAAAATATAGGACTTATTTGGCAGCCTTCTTGTCATGTTGGTTATGCGTCTTTGTATTTCCCTCTGAAGGGGAAAATCTTATTCAGCTTGAAAATTTTAAGATAGCAAGCTTGATGGCGAGTGGTCGAACGGTTAGCCTTGCAGTCCCAGTCTTAGCAAACATCTATTGTTGCTTAAACAAGATTTCAAATTCTTCACAGTTTGATCATATTAAGGTTTCTTTCCCCATCCATTATGTTTATGGTTGGCTTGCTCATTATCTTAAGATACATTATCCTCTTACGGATAGATTTTCTATCCTTTGGATGACAACATATTCTAGGGAGGGTGTTGCAAAATATTTTGACAAAGATGAGGCACGAAAGTGCGTCTATTGAAGTGAAAGCCTTATATGGAATGCGACCATGCTTACTAGGCCTCACCCAACTTATTATGCTGATGATAACAAAGCTTTAGAGATAGATTCATCTTATTTTATGAACCTTTGCTTTAATTATCTTACCTTAAGGAAGGGGGACTCCTTAGTTATCAAGCCATACAGTCCCCACCGATTTAGTCATCAATTTGGGTTCTATCAAGATACCCCTCTATATCTCGAACAGGATATCCATGCTGAATCTCTTGAGGAGGTACTTAGGTATTGGAGAATCTGTATCTCACGTACTACTATGTCCAGAGCGACATTTCCTCTTGCAGCTGCTTTTGCAAAGAGACTTTACTCCACTCGATACCCATCTTAGTTGGAAAAATCTCATAGAGAGTTTCTTGAGGATAATCTAGAAATTTTGTTGGAAAAGGTTGGGCCAAACTTCACCACTCTTTTAGGGGACAAAGGTCAAGACATCGGAGAGGAGCTCTTAAAAGTTAATGCCCTACGACCTCAAAGTAAGAAGCTCAAGACCTCTAAGGGATCTAAGAAAGAAGTAGCTCATGCTCCTACCCTTGCAAAGAGATGCCCCTTAATTCTTCCACCTACAAAGCAATCCTCTCAAGAGACTAGGAAAAATAGCAATGCGGACCAATGTCGGAAGAGGAAAAGACATGAACCAATTGCGCTCGAGGCTATTGAGTTGGAGATTGTGGAAGAATAAGGCATTGATAGTCCTCCAAAAACATTAGCCATTTAGAGTGAAGAGGTTTTCCCCTTTGACCACAAATTCATTTTTTAAATGAATTTTAAGAACAATTAATGTGTTGACAAACTACAGCACATTTGATGTCTAAAACAAGGAATTTTGTAAGTTCATAATGCGACATTTTATGATTTTTATGTGTTTTTGTGTTGTTCTTGCGGAAAAGTTAGGTTGGCATATTTTGAAGAAAAGTTGTAGATTTTGCCGAATCATAGGACATACGAGCTCACCTATGAGTCGTAGCCCAAGCTACGAGCTCACCTATGAGTCGTAGCCCAAGCTACGAGTCATCGGGTGTGTTATAGCAAGAAACAAAGACCAAAAAATAGAAATCTTCTAAGTAGAGGTCACACCTACGAGGTCATCCTATGAGTCATAAGTTGCACTACTGGGCCCCCATCTATGAAGATCAATTCTTTGATGAGGATGCATGTTTTATAAGCAACAAGCTAGAATGGTACATATAGAGACAATCGGGCTGGATATTATGAAAAGAGAGAGAGTGTCAGATGCTGAATGGGGAAGAAGAGAGGGCTACAGGAATGGTCCTTATATGCCACCTCATAACCGTGATACCATGCCAAGCACTTATAGGCTTGAAGAGATGTTTGATAAGTTGTTGAAGAGAGCCGATCACCAAGATAAAACCCTAAAGGTATGAAAGCGGATATCTCAAGTATTAACCAAAAAATAGAGTTTCACTCGGTGGCGATTAAGTAACTAGAGCAACAATTTGGGCAAGTTTCTTCACAATTGAACCAATGCCAAAAGGGCACTCTACCAAATAACATGGTTTAAAATCCTAAAAATGAGGGGCATTGCATGGCAGTCATGACTCAGAGTGGCAAAAGCACTATTGATCCCCTTATGCCAATGGTTGAGGATGAAGTTGATGAAGGGGTCATTGATAGAAAGGTGATGATTGAGAAAGAAAGTCCAAGGAGCAGAGGAGTGGAAAACCAAGAGATGGGAGAGCAAGAAAAAGTCAAGACAATCCTGAAACCGCCTCCTCTATTTCCTCAAAGACTTGAGAAAAAGGAAGAAGATGGCAAGTTCAAGCACTTCTTATCAATGCTAAAATAATTATCTATCAACATGAAGAATTTGTAACAAAGAAGTGCACTCTGAGCCAAGAACTCTCACAAGAACTCCAACAATGCAGTGCAATCATGACCAAATGCCTTGTTCAGAAATGAAAGGACTGCGGTGCATTCACCACTCCTTGCACTATCAGTGATATTGAATTCGCAAGAGCATTATCCAGCTTAGGAGCAAGCATCAATTTAATGCCTCTTGCCGTATTCAAAAAGCTTGGTCTTGGAACCTGCCCCAATGAGAATATGGTTTCTTATGGCGGATCTAACCATTAAAAATCCGAAGGGAATCCTTTTGATGTGCTTGCTAAAGTTGATAAATTCATTTTTTCCGTGGAATTTTGTGATCCTTGATTGTGAAGTTGATTTTGAGGTGCCCATCATTTTGGGGAGACTATTTCTGGCCATTAGGAGAGCCTTAGTGGATATGGATTCGGGTCAACTTCGATTTAGGGTTAATGATGTAGAGGTCGTATTCGATATTCTCCAGTCTATGAAACACCTAGATGAGTTCAGGAGTGAGTTGTGAACCCTTGATGATTGTTGAAGAAGGACGATGACAAGGTCGAGGCATGATGTTAAACAAGGCGCTTCTTGGGAGGCAACGCAAGCATCTTTTGTGTTTTGGATTATTTTGAGTCATTTTTATTCGTTTAAATTGTAAGGTGGTAGGTTAATGTTTTGTTGTGAGTGTTAAGACTTTGAATCAGCTATATTGTCTTGCATTTAAGTGTATCTGGAGTAATTGGTTGCAGGAACGAGCCAGAAAAAGGAGGAGTAGATAGATTTATGCTTAGAGCAGCTTCTATGAGCAGGCCTACGAGTCGTAGTCACCACTACAACTCGTAGTCATGCCTCGTAGAGGGAAATTGTGAGTATCAGAAGTTGGCACACACATTACGAGCCAACCTTACGATTCGTATGGTCTCCTACGAGTCGTAAGTAGGGTTTGTAATGCCCAGGTATGAGAATTAAAATTTTCTTAAGAGTTGGGTCCGCTACGAGACCAGGACTTACGAGTCGTATGACTTTCTACGACTTATAGTCGGTGTCTCATAGGTCTGACCTGCATAATTTTAAAAGGTGACCCAACTTGGAATATTAAAAGACTAACGTCTTTTGGCTCATTATGTCCCTTCATGAAATGGTTCTTCTTACTTTATAACCCCCCCAACTTTATTTTTCACTGTTTCATTCATTTCCCAAATCATTCATCTACTAACATCCCCCAGCAAGTGCAATTTTCACTAGGGATTTGGGTTCTTTTTCTTCTTCTCATCTCACATTCATCTATTCATCTGGTAAGTTTTCGTAGTTAAGTTTGGTATTCCTCTAAAACAATCTTGTTTTGTGGGTGTTTGAATGAATGCTTTATGATAAGAATGTGATTTATACTTATCTATGTCCCTGGAATGAGTTGATTCTTTAATTTTATCCTTGTTGGGTGACTTTAAAGTCTGATGTTATGGTCGTGTGCGCGTATTTTGTATTTTGTGGGTGATTATCTTGTAAAGACCAACTGGGGTTGAACTGTGTAAGTGGAGGGATGTTATCATTCTGCTTTGAGGGAGGACTCATGCATAAAATTGATGTACCCTTTTATGTGTTTCCATGTGTTCGTTATTGGAGTTGTCTAGAACGATACAGAGAATTTGTGTTTCATTATGGGATGATTGGTAAAGTGTAGTGATTAGGCTTATTATTGGACTATTCATGTGTTTGTGATTTCTGATGCTTCCTAGTTAATCCTTAGTCATTTTAGAAAGGTTAGAGGCAATTAGGATGCTCTCTGTTTTTCATTACGAGGACCCACTACAACTCGTAAGTCATCCTATGATTTGTAGTGGCCCTTCTTAGAAGGCAACAGTCATCTATGGTGCCTTAACATTTTCCATACGAGGCTCACTTACAATTTGTAGCACTTGTTACAACTCATAATGGTGGTCTTATGACCCAGATTTGAATATTCAAATGTTTCAAGAATGAGGTACGAGCCTAGACTACGACTCATAGGGTATCCTACGAATCAAACCTGTGTCTCGTAGCTTATTCTAGAAGCCTTTTTCTCAGAGAACTTAGTACTACGAGTCTACATTACGGCTCGTAGTTCACCCTATGAGTCGTACCTTCAACTCATATCTGCAACCCTGCATCTGGTTCTATTGTCTTTCACTTTGGTATTTGTATTGTGTATTGTTTGATTGTTTTATGTACTAAGTCATTTGTGGAACAAAAACATCATAGGACTCATACATTGGTGTGTGTTGACTTTTCAGATATCATGTCTCCAAGAGGTGAAGGGGTAATGTCTCGACTTCAGGACACTGACTGAGAGATGAGACGTCGAATGATGAACAATTAACTGAAGAGATAAATGTGCAACCAGATCCTGAAGCTAATGTGCCCGTGACAAGATCACAAAAAACAAAGGTCCTGATGAAAGTGGATAGTCCCTCTCAGTCTGAAGAGGAGGGTGATGATGAAGGATCATATGATGACGCCTCACTTTCTCAGTTGGGTCCTTTTGAGGTATCTCAAAGTCAGCCAGAGGAGATTGTTCCACAACATCCAGCTGATTCTACTTACACTGTAACCTCTACAGACCCCCAAAGCACAAGATGTTGTGTCCCAGGCATCAGAGAGATTTATGAAAAGGGACTGGAAATAAAAAGTCAAGGGAGGCCGGTGCGAAGATTTCATGAGGAGGCAAGGTTAAAAGACTCAGGGCTAAGCGGTGCACTGAGACTAGAGGCTGAAATTGAGCGCCATGGACTAGGATGGCTATCACAAGTGTTGGGAAAGTACGCCCCCTACTTGGTCCGAGAATTCTATGCCAATACTATGCTACTTTATGTAGCAATCTTCTGAGGCACAAAACGCCCATTGAGCAGCCACGATTGAGTGAAGTACTGGTCAGGGGTGAGATTGTCGATATCTCAAAAGAAACCATTCGAAGGGTACAGTTTGGGCTGAATTACAGAGTGCCATAACCCATAGCAGAGTATGATCATAGGATTGCAGAAATGATGAAGCCAGTTAATCAAAAAGATGTCGGGCTGAGAAGAGATCTTCTTAGGTGGATAGCGAGCCAATCTGCGAGGAAGGTGTTGAGCCGATATGGGTTACAAATCACACTTAGCATATTTTGAAGGCCCACCTCTCATTCAGGGCGAAGTTTTGGTGGTCTATCATCCGGTGGCGCATCAGACCAGCGTTCACAGATAATATGATCACGTTAGAGATGGTTGTATTGTTAGCTAGCATCTTGGCAGGGTACGACATAAATTAGGCTCGCGTTATGGAAGAGAAGATGCATGAGGCAGCAGTCCGCACCCAGCAGGCATTGCCATTCCCCATCCTAATACAAAGATTATGCAAGGAAGCTGGTGTGCGGGTCTCTCTCCACTTGGACCCTCATGTAGAGGCTGTGTATATGATGGATACCAGTCTAATCAAGGCTAATGAGAACGCAGTAGCCCTACAAAGAGTTGTTCCACCCCCTATTCCAGAACCCTTCCCAGTAGAGCCTCCAGTTTAGGGTTCGACTCCTATTGCTATAGACACTACTCCAGTTGTTGCAGAAGCTTCCCAGTTGTTGTGATTGAGTCCAGGCCATCTTTCAGAACTCAGCACCAGCATCGTCCAGTATACGGGTTAATTCTATTCTTTCTGTTGCTTTTCAGGTACTATTATGCAGGATGGACACGGTGGAATCTAGGCTGCATGCTCTATCCGCAAATGTCAGACCATGGGTTGACCAACCCTTACGTGACTCCGAAGAGAGGATAAAGTCATTCGCCCATGATTTGATTGATGAGCAAGTTAGATTGGTGGATGCCCGAGTCAATGTTTTCGAGGCAAGAGTCCAGCAGAGACTTGAGGGAGCTAGGGCTACTGACACGAGTGCAGTGACTGAAGAGTTGGTCAAGTTTAAAGCCGATTTATTACAGATATTGGTAGCTTCTGTGGCAGTCCCAAAGGTGGCACCGACGGGCGACGAGGTGTTTAACTGGCTGGCTGAGCGCCCGCATGCTCATGGGAAGAGGACCCTCGAGACAGATGATCCAAAGATAAGCCAGAAGAGGCCTTGACCTGATGACCCAGCAGCCTCGGTGGAGGAGATGATACCAGAGGAGGTAGTGTAGGAGTTGATCCTATTGGCCGCAATATAGTGAGATAGCGAGCAGCAACACTCACACAGAGAGGGCAGTTCACGTACAGCTGCGACTCAGATTGCTGAGGAGGAGATAGTGCCCCAGGACCCTACTGAACAGTAAGACACCGGTGCTTGATGCACCATGATGTTTGACTTCTTTTGACCCTAGTTATTAATTTGTCATTATGGACACTTTATTTTATTGTTAGACAATCTTTTTATAATGTTGGTTTTTGGATGTGTTTGAATATTTTTATATTGGATGTTATTTTTTAATTATATTGTAGATATTAGTTTTTGGTTTTTAATGTATGTAAATATATATTTCTATGTTATCGTGTTTTGTTTTCATTCTTGTCTTTACTTTGAGGAAAAAATATCCTATTCTGGTGGGGTATGGGAAGTTATGGATTAAGGTGAAGTCTAAGTAACCTCGAGTCCATAACTTCCCCTATTTTTTATCCCAAGACTTTCTTGTCGTGATTCTTTTTCCTTGTTTATGTTTACTTTTCTGTTGAACTGGCATGTTTAGGTAGTGTATATAATGCATAAATTCATAGTAATGTTATATGTTGGCATATGCATAGTCTTTAAATGCTTTTTGAATGATTTGAAAAATTGGGTGCCCCTCAAAATTTTTGAGATTGTGATTAGTGATGCAGTCATGCCTTGTGATGATCTGGTGATGTTTGTTCTGATAATGTAAAGGTAAGTTGAGGCCTGAAGCATGACCTGTGAGTCTATACTTGATTGTGGGTGAAATATCATGTGTGTTGTGAGCTGATTTTGTTGCATTCATGCATCTTGTATGGACTCAGAACTTTCCTTAGTACTCTAAGATTGGTTTGGTGATGTGGTTGATGTGAAAAGGATATTAGGCCTTTGTTCTTTGAGTGAACCCACTTTTAGCCTAAGTGACCCACCAAATGAGTGAGTGAATCCTTTGTTCCAAATTTTTGAGCTTTTATGTACTCATTCTTTCTTGACACCTTGCTAGCTTAATCTTGTTTGATGAAATACCTTGATATTGGCCTTGGTATATCCTTGAACATGTGAACCTTAATTGAGGCTAAAAGTCTAAGTTGACGATAGCTACAAATTATGGCCTTGGTTTGGGGAATGGATATTGTGTACTTCACCTCAGGCAGAAAGCTTAAGTTGAGGGTGGCCCTTATTGTGGTAAAATAATGACAATAAGTTGGTTAGTTGGAAAATAAAGAAAGAAATAAAAAATCATAAGCCAAGAGAAGAAAAAGAAAAGAAAAGTGCCTTGAATTGAGAAAAAATAAAGTAGTAAGAATTGAGTTTAGAAATAAGGCACAGCTGAAAATAGAAAGAAAGCACTTGAGAAAAAGTTTAAAACAGGAGAATAAGGGTGGATTTATTGAAAAGGGTTGGGATATGAAAGTAAAAAATATTGGAAAACATGGTTCAAGGATAGATTTTAGTCACTACTTGCCCAAAGTGCCATATCAAAGCCCCCTGAACCTATGTTACAAGCCCATAAGTCCTAAAGTGATCCAAATTCACTTTATCACCTAGTCAGAAGATGAGTATAGAGACAAGCCTATGGTGTTAGTCAATATGCATGAATTCCAACTGTGAGAGTGAGAATGTTTCCTCAGTTCCTGAATTCCAAATGCTTTTTGAGTGAGTAAGAGGGACTTCTTTTCTGTGAGGGCATTTGCACTACTTGAGTAGCATATGGCTGCACCAATGATTGTGGATGGTTGATGCTCCTTAGCTTATCATAGTTGGGTTGCCAGAATCATCATGTTTTGTTATGCTCAGTAACTTTGCAATTTGGTTTTGAAAATAATAATTGAGTACCTGAATCAGTTGAGTTGATGTATATGCCATCAATATAGCTATTATATGTTTCACTTTGTCTACGTAGATTGAGTCGTCGCTTGAGGGGTGTTGACGTGTTGTCAAAATACAGCACATTTAATGCATAAAATAAGAAATTTTGTTAGTTCTGAATGTGACATTTTATAGTTTTTATGTGTTTTTGTGTTGTTCTTGCAGAAAAGTTAGGTTGGCATGATTTTGAAGAAAAGTTGCAGATTTTGCTGAATCATAGGACATACGAGCTCACCTACGAGTCATAGCCCAAGCTACGAGTTGTTGGGTGTGTCATTGCAAAAAAAGAGACCAAAAAATCAGAAATCTGCTAAGTGGAGGTCACACCTATGAGTTCATCCTACGAGTCATAAGTTACACTATGACCCATAAAGGTGGACTCGTAGCAGGAATCAGAGAGCCAAAATATTAGACCAAAAAAACTAAAGTCCTAGACTACGAGAGGAGCATACGAGTCATAGCCCAAACTACGACTCGTACCAGTAGATCGTACCAGTTGAGTCCAAGATGTCAAGAACCTGATACAAGACCCAGATTACGAGTTGTAGGCTATCCTACGAATCGTACCTGCGAGGCGTACCAGTTGTCAGCTGTCTTTTCTGTGTAATTTTTAGAGTTATTTTATAAACATTATATATAGTTTAAGTTAGAGGTTTATTAGAGATATTCAAACCAGAGAAGTTTTTATCATCTTTGAATATTCTCTCAAGGAAACTCTTAGGTCTTTAGATTAGATTATCTTTTTCTCTTGGAAAACTCAATTTTGGGGATTGTAAACCTTGCTTTGTGCTTAACATCAATCTATCAAACTTGTGGTTTGTAACTTGTGGTGTCTTCAATCTTCATTGCTTTGGGCAAAATTCTCAATTATGTAATTTATTTGCATTTTTGTTTGTTTTGCCTTAGCCATGAGTAGCTAAGCACCTACAACTTGAAGCAGTGAGAACCATCGGTATTTGACTTGAGATAACCTAGATTTATTGCATTTTTATGATTGAGGTTTTGCATGTAGTGTTTATTTCCCTTCATTATGATTGTTGTTTGGTGGTGGCCAATACCAAACCCTGCCTACTATCACGATCCCGACTAATGTAGTGACGAATAGGAAAAGGAAAGTAGATGACAAAATTCAATTGATGTGTTCTCGTCTAATCAACCAAACCTGACCAAGGGGAGGTTAACTGGGACAATATGTAACAGTTAGTTGGCGCACTATGGTAGCCGACCAAGCGCCATGGTGAAATTTGACCTTCACCTTCACAAGAGGGCTAGAAGAACCTAAGTTATCGTCCTGCATGCGAATCTCCAATTGTAGTTATGTTACCTGGGTAATCGAGTCAAAGAACCTTGGGGAACACAATTCCCAAGTTGTCCCTAAAATTGAGTATTTTTCTGCATCCTAGTATAGTGTTTATTTTATTTTGTTCTTGAATCACAACCCTACCCCCC
>JAABOM020059833.1:0-12412 GCA_011800125.2 Solanum clarkiae
GTAGATATTAAATTTAAATTTAATTATCATCTCTTAAAATTATCATTATAAAATTTAAAATGCATAAAGTTCAAATCTTAATTTTAACTTTGATGCTAATGTTTACCCATGAAAAGAAGTTGCCACATATAAAGAAAAAATAAATCCCACAATAAATATTGTATTTTATGAAATCTAAATTCATGTGATACAAGTAAAATTTTGAGATCCAATTATATTATAATATGATTTTTAGATGTTTTTAAGTATTAATTGTTGTTTATATATATATATTGCATTATTTTAAACTATAACATGTTACTTTTTTCTTTTTAAAAATATATGTGGTATTGATAGATTTTAAGAGTTAACCATATTTTATAATATAAAAAATAAAATTAAGCTGTTAATTATTGTGATTTATATTACTTTTGTTCGTCGTTTTTAAATAATACATGTCACATTTTCTAAATCTCAATTTATGTGACACCGACATAATTTTGAAAGTAAATCGAATGTTTAACATGTCTTTTAAAAATTTTAAGTTGTTAATCATTGTAATTTATACTATTACTTTTATATAATTTTCAAATAATATATATTACTTTCTCATTTTCAATTTATGTGGCAATAATAGAATTGTAATAGTCAATCAAAATTTTTTATATCTCTACAAAATATTTTTAATCAAAATTTTGTATATCTCTACAATAAATTTCATCTCTCAGCCACTGAAACTGCATTAATATAATGTAAGTGCAGAACAATCCTGATGGGCCAACATCACAGGATTTTAGAATTGATATATCATCACAAGTTTTTTATTTTTTGTCATTTAATATCAAGAACTAAATAATTTAGCGTACACAAAGTAAATAATGCTGTACAAAAGTTAACCTAAATGACCAAAGTATCCTCAAAATCATGTTATCGATATTAAGCACACATGTTGACGAAAAAGCAGATCAAATTATTGCTTTATATAAAGAGAATATATTGATGGGCCATGCACATCTTAAATTCAACAAGCTAGCTTTAATTGATCACGCTTGTTCACGATCAATTTGACTTTTTACTTCATAATGCAATCAAATCACATGACAATTTATATATATATATATAATTTAAATAGATAATTTTTTATCATACATAAAATTTTAAATTAAGTTTTAATATAACATAAATTTTAAAATAAAATTCAATGTTCAATTCATAATCTAAAATACAAACCAAATATCTTTACAAAATTGAATTTTCATTTGAATCTCGGGTTTGCATAAATTATGCCAACCCTTTAATGTATTATGTAATATAGTGTGAATTGTGATTTATTTGATTAGTAAATTTAGAATATGAATTGATTAAAAAAAATATTTTTATTATGCAATATTATAAATTAATAATCAAACATGGTATACTTGATATGCAAAGCCTTTTAGCAAATCAGGAATATAGTTAACAAAGGAGGAGTATAGCTACTGCATGGAGCATGTTGGTTCTGCTTCACCTAAAATTATTATTTGAGCAAGTAAAAGTTTTATTTTGATTTGAGTAGGGATAGTGATTTTTATTTTTTATTTATTTATTATTATTATTATTATTTTTGCATGTCCATGATATTTTGAAAAATTTAAATATCTCATAAATAAATAGAGAAGTAAAAAATTTTTAAACAAATCATACTCCTTTATATACGTCAGAAGTGCATTGATAAGAAAGGTTAGAAAAATTCAAGTTCCCCTTATGTTCTGCACGACACACGTACTACAAGGGTCAGGAAAAAGGGTCGCAATCCCACGAGGGTGAGCTAACCCTAAAAATCCATCCTCAGTTCAGATTGCAGGCTGCAATTCACCTACATGAAGCCAGAATCACTAGTAATCATCGGTCTGCTATACAACGTTGAATTCATTCCTCGACTTATACACAACGCCTGTCACACTATAGGAGCTGGTCATGCTCAACGTTGCTACTTTAACCACATTTAATTTTATTTATACCAACTAAAAAAATGCTACAAACATAATACTGGTTATGGTAAATTTAAGTAGGATTAGGCATAAAATATCGAAAATCAAATTGTCGAACCCAAATTTTAAAAGTTTGGTAAGTTGATATTCGATAATAAATTGGTATTCTGTATATATTCGAGAGTAAATTTTAAAATTTATTTGAGTTTGGGATTGGTACGTGAAATATATGCCATTTGGTATTGTATTTCTAGAATATTGAGTTATTCACTTACTGAAGGTCATATAGCAATATGTCCATTACTCATTAGTACAAACCTAAAGAGAAATTTAAAGACTAATCCAAGTATATATTTTTTTTTATTTATGTCAATTTGTTTTTCTTTATATCTTTTTACATGTTGATCTTTTATTATATCGTGTCTTTACATAGAAAAATAGAAATAGTTGGAGCAATCGTATTAAATTTGTAATATAATTGGCTAGAACTTCAATACGGTATTATCAAATTCTGTAAGCATTGAAGTTTAATTTATTGATTAAAATTTAAAATTTTGATATTTGATATCTACCTTTAGCTATCAATTACCTAATTAATAAGTCCAAGATTTAGAAATCTCAAACTGAATACTAAATGTTCGCCCCTAAATTTAAGAGAGAATGAATCAAATCTCAACCAAAAACGAAAAGAGCCAACAATACTCTTAATCTATTAAAAATAACTCAAAAATATTTTCCTTCCATCATTTGGTCTAAAAATACCTTTCACCTTTGTTTTTGAATCAAAGATACCCCTCCTCACACTTTTTAATCTAGAAATATTCTCACTCCACATTTAATGAATTGAATTTTTTTACTAATTAGTTCATTCTTTTATTTGTTCTAAACGATAATTTTTTAATTTACTCAAATATTTAAAATATTTAAATGAAAAATATTTCTAGATTAAAAGACGGAAGTGCATATTTTTAATCCTTTCCAATAGATTAAGCATATTTCTTTTTATCCTTTTTCCACCTAAAATTTACTCCTTTCGTCCTATTTTAATTGAATTTGTGAGTCAATGCACACATATAAAGAAAAGCATCCAAAGATAAAATTTAAACTATATTTTTCATTATTACCCTTGGTGAAGTCATAAATATATAGTGCAATTTGTCTTCTAGAAAATATAAAACTTTAATAAATGAAAGGGCAAATATAAAAAAGTTTCAAACATTCATCTTAAACTTTGAACAGTTCAACTATTTTAAATCTTAAAAATTTTAATTAATTTGAGATAGAGGAAGTACTATGTTTTTATTAATTTCACACTTGATAAATGACATTGTCGTGATATGTTATGTCCCAAGTGAGGAGTTTTGTTTTTATTAATTTCACACTTGATAAATGACATTGTCGTGATATGTTATGTCCCAAGTGAGGAGTTTTGTGATTTCATGTTTTGGGCACGTTAGTCCGTATATTGCTTGGAAGTTTGTGAGATTTGGTACGAGAAAATCTATCGAGAAATAGCAAACATTGATTTTCAAAGATTATCACTTGGACTTTCCCCACATCGGAATTTGGATCATATTTTCTCTCTCTCTCTTTTGTGATTACAAGGATAATTATCCATCCAAATCAAAATCTATACTTATTTTTATTTTAGTTTAGGTTGATAATATTTTATTTTATTAAAAGATAAACTAATTAAAAAATGAATCAAATCAATAACTTATATACACAAAATTTTATAATTCTTTTTTTTGTTGTAGTGAAAAAAATAAAAAGGAGAAGCATTATTATGTTTCTTAAAAATCAATCACATCCAACTAAACTAATAATTACTCCAAACTAATGAATATGAATTATATTTAGTTTAATTTGATTTTACTAGTTAAAAATTAATTAAATAATTTGGTTTGATTTTACATTAAACTTATCCAAAATCGAATCATGAACATCATCAAATTATGTTATTTTATTTAACTAAAATAAATCAAAATAAATATGTAATGTTAATTACAACAAAATAGTAAATTGTTTATGAAAACCAATGGCAACTCTATATATAAAAAAACATGTTTGGCATCTAGGGGTTCCCTTTTGGTAATATACTAAAGTATATACATGTCACTTGTGAGACCTTTAATTAGTTCATTTATCTAATTGCATGCAATAAAACATTTTGTTAATTTGAATAGTATAAAAACTACTGAAAATTCTCATTCACCTGTGATGCACTCTAGTGTCACTTCCTTCCTCCCTTTTCGGGGGGAAAATAAACTGCCATTTTTCAGCCTCATACATATTTAATGAGTTTGATACTTCTCTCTTCATTTTAATATAAATAAAATATTTGACATTTCTTTTAATATATACAAATATATTTTTTTTGAAAATTATATTAATTAGTTTTTGTACAATTATCCTTCTCTAGTTTAATTAGCTTTTAATTTACTACCTTTGATTTTAAGGAAAGTTTGAAAAGAAGTTGTTACACAATATATTTTAAATTGATGAAAAATAAATCACAATTTCAAATAAAATATATTAAAAAATATAAATTTATTGATAAATATTGTGGGTACAAATATGTTTCGCCCTTGATTCTTAGATTTAATTTCTCTATGATTCAAAGGACGCTGGTAGCGTATTTCTCAAACGTTGGATGATTTTGGCCTCTTTGAACTATAATTTATCTCTTTATGAATATCCTTGAGTTTATGGATAGTTGAAATGCCTCTTTAAGAGAATATAATATCTTTTATATAAGCATAAGCTAGGGTTTAGGGTAGAGGAACCTCCAAGAAACTACTGGAATCAAATACGTCTTGTAGAGTTCCATAAAATTTCAGTGTTCACAAATGTCTCATACTTCAAAGCTTATCGGAGTGTAGACTTGATGAAACTCAATGACAAGGCTTGAAGTACTCATTTTTTCACCTTTATAGTTTGTGGATTCAAATTTGCATGAGAAGAAACATATTTTGTTGATAAATATTGTGGATAGAAATGTGTTCCTCCCTTGATTCTTCTCTCCTTAGATTTCTCCATGATTCGAGGGCAGTTAGTGATTTTTTTCTCGACCGTAGAATGATTTTGACCTTCTTAAGTTATATTTTGATCTTTTTATAAATATCCCCGAAGTTCATGGATGGGATAATTGTGTTGCTTCTTTAAGGAGATATAATACTCTTTATATATGCATAAACTAGGGTTTAAGATAGAGTAACCTCCGAAAAATCTAACTGAAATCGAACACGTCTTGTTGAAGAAAAAGCTGATATTGGCAAATGATTCTTTAATAATTATTATTATATATTAACTATCTTATAAGAGGCAGTTGAGCAGCTCAAGCAGGCAACAGGTCGACATATCTACTTGAGCAACTTGAGGGTACATTCGTAATTTTACATGGTTCTTTCTCCGTAATTTATATGGCTTATTTTTAGAGTTAAAAATGCTACTAACCATGATAATTAGAGATGCTCAAGTAGGCAGCAAGTCGAGCGGCTTGAGGATGCATCCCTAATTTTTTTTATGATTTTCCGTTGTAATTTCTTATGACTTATTTTTAATGTTTAAATAAAGCTGTTAACCATGACAATTAGAGTTGCTCAAGTAGGCAGCAGTTGAGCAGTTTGAGGGTATATCCGTAATTTTTTAGGGTTCTTCCGTTGTAATTTGTTTGTCTTATTTTTGGTGTTAAAAAATGCTGCTAATCATGATAATTAAAGTTGCTCAAGCAAGTAGCAGGTCAGCATGCCTGCTTGAGCAGCCTGAGAGTATATCCATAATTTTTTATGATTTTTCTGTTGTAACCTAAATTAAAATTAAAAAATAACAGATATTAAGCTGCTCAAGTAGACAACAGGTCGACATGCCTGCTTGAGTAGTTTGAGGGTATATTCGTAATTTTTTATGATTCTTCCATTTTGATTTGTTTGTCTTATTTTTGTGTTAAAAAGCTGCTAATCATGATAATTAAAACTGCTCAAGCAGGCAGCATGTCGGCATGACTGTTTGAGCAGATTCAGGGTAAATCCACAGTTATTTATAGTTCTTTCGTTTAAATTTATTTGTCTTATTCTTAGTGTTAAAAAATGCTGCTAATCATGATTATTAAAGCTACTCAAGGAGGCAGCAGGTCGCCATGACTGCTTGAGCAGCTTCAGGGTATCTCCGTAATTTTTTACGATTCTTTCATTATAATTTGTTTATCTTATTTTTGGTGTTAAAAATACTACTAATCGTGATAATTAAAGCTGCTCAAGCAGGCAACAGGTCGGCATAGCAACTTGAGGGTATATACGTAATTATTTATGGTTCTTTCATTGTAATTTGTTGGTCTTATTTTTACTGTTAAAAAATGCTACTAATCGTGATAATTAAAACTGCTCAAGCAGGTAGCAAGTGGACATGTCTTCTTGAGCAGCCTGAGGATATATCGGTAATCTTTTATGGTTCTTTTATTGTAATTTATTTGTCTTTTTTTAATATTAAAAGATGCTACTAATTATTATATTAATTAATTAAATATTTCTAAAAAAAAATATTATGTCACAATATTAATAATTTAAAATAATTTTAATTAACTTTCTAAATTTTGTCTATATCACTTAAACTAAAACAAAAAATAACATATATTGGCCACACTAGCCGCGGCGGCGGATGTCTAGTTCTTATGAGGTGTGTCAAAAAATCATTTAGTTTGAAATAAACGGAGTACTACCTAAAGGATTGATTAATTAATTAAGTTCTTAAAATGTTGGGTTTGAATATGCTTAGTTGGTACTACCTCCCTTAAAAAATAAATGAATTTTTGGATATGACAATAGTTGATTAGCTAGTTAGTGATATTAATTAAAGAATAATTTGTTAATATTATCTTTTTGTTTCTTTTCATTTTTTTCTTAAAATTAGAGAGAGTTAAAAATTCATTAAAGAGAAGGGTAAATTTTTTAAAAAAAAACATTCAACTAATACATCTTTGAATTTTGAAAAAGATCTTTTATTTTGGATCATAAAAAAAGTGTCAAATTCATTTATTTTGAAATGGAGGAATACTTTTTTGGACTCTCTAATATCAACATATTAAATTTGTTTGAAATATTTGATTTAGACATATAAAAAGTATTTCTGTATTTTTTGCAAATTCACTTTTAGTGCCATAAAAAGCATAGTATATTTTAATAGAAAGAAATTTACATTTTTTTTAAAAAAATTGGGGGTAGGGAAGGGGAAACTGAAAGGGAGATTATAATGTGGGGAATCGAATCTTCAACAACAAGGTGAGAGTTCAGGTAGTCAACCAACTGAGCTACTAAGATTTCCTAGAGAGAAAGAAATTTACATTCAAAATTTGAATGAGCACAAAACGTGGAAGCTAATTAAAAACGTGTAAAGATTAATTAGTGCAGTGAAAGACGCACTAAATGGATATTGAAATTAGAAAACCCAATTTCATTGCTCGGAAAAGCAAGTCATTTTATGGCAAACTATATATTAGTACATTTGAATTAAGTGTTAATTAATAGTTTATTGTAAAGATTGAAAACTACATTCACACCAAGGACATCTTTTAAGAGTTGGTATGTAAGTTGGATAAGCTTTGTTGTAGAATATCTCAAGAACGGGAGGCAGCTAGATTTGGTCCCCATCAGCAAGATCCTCTATTATTTTGCCTTTGGATCCTCTTCTGACCATATCAAATGGTACTAGAAAATTTCAGTTGCCATTTAAAAAATACACTGGTGATTGCATTATTTAATTAGTTATTATCCTCAATTAAAAAGAAAAGAGAATGAGAAAACAATGGGAGATATTGATGTTGTTTATTATATCTATCTATCCATCTGTCTGTCTATATATATATATATATATATATATATATATATATATATATATATATATATATATGAAAAAGAGAGGATTGGGGAGAATGAAGTTTTTAGATCATTTATAATCTTATTTATGGCCTTGGAAAGAATCATTTACACTCTCAAATTCTGGTTTAAAAATTAAATTTTCAATGCAAAGTTTACTTTATCATTGTCTTTTCTATTTCTCTATCTATATAATATTTTTAAATGTTATATAAAATAGTTTATTTTTTGACATTTGTATTTATAGGTTTTATTTAAGTTCATTAGCTTTATAAGTTAGAAGTTTGTCGTACAATCTACTAGTATTAATTGATAATTGATGTTTTAATATTGCACGCATTTATATATGTATGAATGTATTATGTGTGGCTTCATGTTGCTAATGCTGAGTACATTAGATTCCTTAAAACGAAAGAATCTATCCTAAAATAGAAGTCCCAATTTTAATGATTCAATGAAGGTGATGTGAACTCTAAATATTTTTACGGAGTGATTAGAAAAAAGAGAACAAGGTTGTACATTTACAAGTTTCAAGATGATGATGGTGAATAGATTGAAGGGTATGAGAATATTGCCAATATTGCATGTAATCACTTCCATCATATTTTCACTCGTGAGGAGAAGATTATTCAGGAAGAAGTGCTAAACTGTATTCCTGGATTAGTTACTGATGATGAGAATAGGGCTCTTCAAGCTATGTCAACTCTTGATGAATTGAAAAGTGTGATCTTCTCCATGAACTCTAACTCTGTTTTTGGCCCTGATGGCATGAATGACGATTTTTCGATCATATTAAAACATCATTAATAAGGACTTCCTTGCAATCATTTATTCTTTCTTTTGTGGTCACCCTATGCTTAATTTTTTTTTCAACACTTGTTTGGTCTTACTCTCAAAAGTGGACCATCCTAAAATACCTTCTGAATTTAGACCTATCAACCTTAACAACTTCACCAACATCATTTTCAAGCTTCTGTATCTTAGATTATTTTCTTTTCTTTCAATCTTATTTTTTTGAACGAGTCTGATTTTGTGAAAAATATAAGTATTCTGAGAATATTATGTTGGCTTAGAAAATTATCCATCACATCAATAAATCTAATGTTGAGGGAAATGTGGTCATCAAGTTAGACATGATCAAGGCCTATGATAGAATTTCCTGGTCCTTCATTTGTTTGGTTGTTAGAAGAGTGGGGTTTGGTGAGTTCTTCATTAATATGACTAGGAGAATTATGCTTAACAACTGGTATTCTATGATTGTTAATGACTCAAGACATGGTTTCTTCTACTCTACAAGAGGTCTTAAGTAGGGAAATCCTCTCTCACCAAGTCTGTTTGTTTAGATGTCGAGATACCATCCAGGTCATGAACAGGTTATATCTTAATCCCTTATATATTGTTTACAGTGAAAAGAAGGGCCCACCACTAAATCATCTCAGCTTTGCAGATGATGCTATTACTTCTAGTAGGAAAGCTTCTCTGAATCTTATTATCAAGATCCTTGTTCAGTATGAAGAAGTTTCTGGCTAGATGATCAACAAGACCAAAGGCCATTTCATGATTCCCCCCAATGCCTTCAAACCTACTGTGAATAGAATCAAAAGGATTACTGATTTTATGTAGAAAAAAGCCCTATTACCTATTTAGGGTATCCTTTCTATATTGAAAAGCAAAGAATTGTGTTACTGCTTGACTTGGAGTCCAAAGTTACTGTCATAATCAGTAGGTGATAATCCAGGATGCTAAGTTATGGGAGCAGAGTTACCCTTGTCAAGCATATTATCTAATCCCTTCCAATTTATTTACTCTCAGACATTTCTTCTCTTACCACCACGCTTAAGCAAATTCAAGCTTTGACTTCTCAACTCTTTTGGAGATGGAAAAATGACAAAAAGAAGTTCCACTGTGCTTCTTGAAAAAAAATTAAGTTACCCCTTTCATGAAGGTGATATAGAAGTCAAGCTTATTTCTAATGTAGTCCTCTCTTTTTAGTACAAACAATGGTGGATCTTTTGCACTGAACAAACCTTGTGGGTGATTTCTTAAGTGTTAAATATTATCAAATATCCAACCTCATTAGCAAAAAGTGGCACATTGTCGAATTCCTAACCTGAAAATACCTGATGATAAATAAACGCAAGGTGGAGGCTCAAATTCAATGGAAAATTAATTCTGATTCTTGCTTGTTTTGGTGGAATGACTGACTGAAAATTGGTCTGTTAGTTAAATTAAGGAATGATAATATCAGATCTAACAGTATCAAGGTATCTTCCTTTTTGACCAATGGCCAATAGGATGCTCAGAGAATTACCTTAACAACCCCCATCAGTCTGTTCATATTATTCTAGCTTTCTAGGTTCAATATAATTCTAATAGCTCTGATCTGCCTATCTGGAAGCCTAGCAGCAATGGTAAGTTTAGCTTCTCTTTAGCCTGGGATATGATAAGGTAGAAGAATGACAAGTCCCCTATTATTTCTCACATTTGACAGAAATTTATCCCTTTCAAATGTTTTCTTTATTTATGAAAAACTATTAGGGGCAAATTACCTACCAATGAGAAGATTTACATTTTTGGTCATAATCCTATACAATGTTATTGCTATTACAGACCTGGTCAAGATTCCATTGAGCATATCTTCCTAATAGATCACTTTGTTAGGAATATTTAGGCCTTGTTTCTTGATCCTTTAGGAGTTAGTAAGGACTATACTCCTTTGAGGAATCTCTTAATGAGATGGTGGACTTCTAAGTCTAAAAATGAGGCTCACAGACTCATCCCTCAATCAGCTCTTATCTTTATTTGTTGAAATCTCTAAAAAAACAAATGTGTCGCTAAATTTGGTGGAAAAAGTTTCAGTTATGCTAGAGTAAAATACCTTGTCTTCTGGGATACTTTCAACCTATTAACAATTGTTTTCCCTCATATTACATAGCATTCTGGTTGGAAGGATTTGGTCTAGTTAGTTGAGAGTTGTATCCAAGAGACTAAAGTCACCAAGGTCTGCTGGAAGAAGCCTCTAAGAAATATGGTTAAATAAACATAGATGGTAGTGCACTTGACAATTCAGATAAGATAGAGGTAGGTGGTATTCTCATGGATAGTTAGGGTGAACTCATCTATGCATTTACTACTCCTCTTTGGGAAAGGTACCTATAACAAGATAAAATGAAAGCAACATATTTTGGTCTATCATGGCGTCTGCAACTTAGACACACAAGAGTTATCCTTTAAAATTGACTCTAAGCTCCTTGTGAAATGTATCAATCACCAAACTAATCCTCCTTGGTAGATTCATTTCAATTTTGTTAATTTATATCATCTCATTAGGCAGTTTCAACTTTTTAAGTGCACTCACACTTTAAGAAAAATCAATTATATAGCTGATACACTGCCCAAACATAGAAACAATTGCAACACTCCACAGGTTTTCTTCTCCAATCAGCAGATGCCTAAAGAAGCCAAAACTTATCTTTATATAGATAAGCTGGAGATGCCAAATTTTAGAAGAAAGAAGCTAAAGAGAATCAAGAAACCTCCTTGAACTCTAGTGTAGGTTTTCAATTTCTTTTTTTATGTTTTCTTATTGGAATGGAAGAGTCTCCCTAATTTATGTTTTCCTAGAATTGTGTACGTAGATGCATCTTCTCTTAGGATTAGTTCTAGTTTTGCTTCTTTTTAGTAGGAGGAATAAGTTGTTCAATCTTAGTAGGTTGGATAACTTAATTATAAACCAACATAGGCTGGAGGTAAGGCTTATGTCCTCCTCCTTGTACTTTTATTTTTTATTATTAATGATAAAGAATGGGGGTGTTGCTCAGCCCTTGACCTCTTCAAGTGTCATTAAAATAAAAAATATATATTATGTATGCATATTTAATTTTTACTTATTTCTTATGGATAATACATTAACTTGTCCATTAATTTGACATCAGTTGACATCTATCCCCTTCAACTTATGGGTGAGCACAATGAAACATTTATACTTGTATAAAGTTGAACAAATAAATAGATGTTCCCTACACTTACGTGATATATTTTTTACATGGCATAAAATAGACAGTTCGAGTGTATTCGCGCAAATTATCATGTAAAACATGTACGTCTATTTGTTCTGTTTTATAAAAGTTTAATTGTATGTTTGTCGCACTTCCAAAGTTTGAGGAAGTAGAAGACAATTGAAACCAAGTTAAGAAGCCACATTTATGTAATTATGTCTCCTTATTCTCGACTATATACGTAGATAAGCAAATTTTGATACTCAGTAATAAAATATTTTCTAAATTATAATTTAAGATTTTTTTATAATACAAATAAATAATCTTTTAAGAAATTATTGTGAAATATCTTTATTTTTGTTAATTATTTCTTATTTCTTGCATCGTTTATATGGTTATCAAATTATAGATTTCGTCAAAATTAATAACTTTATTTTTTAATTCATTTATTTCATTGTAGAACAACATTAAATTATTTACTTATACAATATTTTTCTGTTCTTTTTTTGGATGAATTAATTTTTAAAAAAATAAAAAAAATTATATAGGTTTTAAAAAAATTATTAAAAAAGAAAACAAATGTAAGGGTAGAATA
>JAABOM020059834.1:0-12411 GCA_011800125.2 Solanum clarkiae
AGGGATTTGTTGAAGAAGGGTTTCATAAGGCCTAATAAGTCACCTTGGGGTACACTAGTGTTATTTGTGAAGAAAAAAGATAGTTCTCTTAGAATATGCATTGATTACAAGTAACTTAATAGGGTTACCGTAAAAAACAAGTACCCTCTACCAAGAATTGATGACCTTTTTGATCAATTACGAGGGGCTAGTAACTTGTCTAAGATTGATCTTCGGTTCGGATGCCACCAAGTGAAGGTGAGGAGTGTTATATTCCCAAGATAGCTTTTCGGACTAGGTATGGACACTTTGAGTTTGTGGTTATGTCCTTTAGATTGACTAATGCACCGGCTATATTTATGAATCTCATGAATAGGGTCTTTAAACTCTACCTTGACATGTTTATGGTGGTCTTTATTGATGATATATTGATTTATTCTATGAGTAAGGAAGAGCATATGAATCACTTGAGGGTGGTGTTTCAAATCTTGAGGGATGAGAGTTTGTTTGCTAAATATGAAAAATGTGAATTTTGGTTGAGAGAGGTTGATTTTCTAGGCATGTGGTATCAGGTGATGGCATTAAGGTAGATCCTAAGAAGACAAAGGTGATAAGCAATTGGCCTAGCCCCTTGAATCTGTTGGATATTAGGAGTTTCTTGGGTTTAATGGGTTACTACCGGAGGTTTGTGAATGACTTTTCTTCTATTGCTTCTCTTATGACAAAGTTGACCCAAAAGAAGGCAAAATTCGTGTCGACTGATGAATGTTAAAAGAGTTTCCAAACTTTGAAAGATAATCTTGTCTCCGGTCCTATCTTGGCTCTACTGGAAGGGTTGGAAGGCTTTGTGGTATATTGGGATGCCTCAAGAATTGGTTTGGGGTGTGTTTTGATGCAAAATGGCAAGGTGATAGTATATGCGTCTAGACAACTTAAGGTTCATGAGCGAAATTATCCCATCCATGATCTTGAATTGGCGGTCGTGGTGTTTTCTTTGAAAATTTGGCGCCACTACTTCTATGGGGTTCATGTCGATGTGTTTACCAACCACAAGAGTCCCCAATATGTGTTCACACAAAAAGATCGTAACTTGAGACAAAGAAGGTGGTTAGAGCTCCTTAAAGATTATGTATGAGTGTGCATTATCATCCCGTAAAGTTAATGTTGTGGTCAATGCTCTAAGTAGAGTGTATATGGGTAGGCTAGCTCATATTGATGTTGGTGGCAAAGAGGTGGCTAGAGAAGTTCACCGGTTTGCTAGGTTGGGGGTTAGATTGGATGAAGTTGAAAATAGTGGTATAATAGTTCTTGATGGTTTTAAATCTTCTTTGATTGAGGAAGTAAAGTCAAAACAAGAACTTGACCCCACCTTGCTAGAGTTGAAGACCTTGGTGAAGGATGGTAAACTGGAATTTTTCTCCCAAGGGAGAGATGTTACCCTTAGGTACCAAGGTAGATTGTGTGTGCCTAATATTGATGAGTTGAGGGAGTTGATCTTGAAGGAGGCTCATAATTCATCCTATTCTATTCACCCTGGTTCTATAAAGATGCAAAGAGACTTGAGGTAGTTTATTGGTAGGGTGGTATGAAGAGAGATATTGCAAAATCCATATTCGAATGTCACAATTGCTAACAAGTGTAAGCCGAGCATCAAAGGCTAAGTGACCTAGCCCAAGACATAGAAATTCCTACTTGGAAGTGGGAAGAGATTAACATGAATTTTGTGGTTAGAATACCTAGGACTAGGAAACATTTTGACTCTATTTCGGTTGTTGTGGATTAGAGTGACAAAGTCAGCTCACTTTCTACTGGTCAAAACCACTTATGGTGCTGAAGATTATGCCAAGTTGTATATTCATGAGTTGGTTAGATTGCAAAGTGTTCCCTTGTCTATCATTTCAGATCATGGACAATTTGCTTCTCATTTTTGGAGGTCCTTCCAGAGAGGTCTTGATACCAAGGTCAAGCGTAGCACGACATTTCATCCTTAAATGGATGGCTAAGTCAAAAGGACTATCCGAACTCTTACAGATATGCTTAGAGCTTGTATTTTGCAGTTTAAGGGTAGTTTGGATGAACATCTTCCACTTATTGAGTTTGCTTACAACAGTAGCTACCACCCAAGCATTGGCATGGCTCCCTTTGAAGCATTATATGGTAGGGGTTGTAGATCCCCGGTTGGGTGGTTTGATGTGGGGGAGATGGAATTGCTAGGTCCGGATTTGGTTATGGAAGCCTTGGAGAAGATGAGGTTGATAAGGGAGAGATTAAAAACAACCCAAAGTAGACAAAAGTCCTACTCTGATGTGAGAAGAAGAGATCTTAAGTTTAAGATTGGCAATTGGGTTTACTTGAAAGTCTCACCCATGAAGAGAGTGGTCCAGTTTGGCAAGAAAGGGAAATTGAGCCCAAGGTTTGAGGGCCCTTATAGAGTTTTGAGAAGAATTGGTAAGGTTGCTTATGAGTTGGAGTTGGTATTGAGATGAATATGGTTCATTCGGTCTTCCATGTGTCCATGTTGAGAAAGTGTATGGGTGACCCAAGTGCTATAGTACCTTTAGAAGTTGTGGGTGTTATAGAAGATAATTTGACCTATGAGGAGGTGCCGGTGGAGATATTGGATAAACAAGTGGAGATTGAGAAGCAAGGATGTAGCATCTGTCAAAGTCCTTTGGAGAAATTAACAAGTTGAAAGTCCCACATGGGAAGCCGAGGCAGACATGAAAAGGCGATATCCATATCTCTTCCACTCTATTCAAGCTGAAGGTAATAATCTAAGTCCTCTTTATGATTTCAAGTCTTAAGTTTCAGCTCTCATGACATTTTGTATGCATTCATGTTATGGTAACAAGTTTATGGTGATTTTTTACATTCATGTTGAGATTTTTGAAAATGATGTTTAAATGCATTTTTTGCATTCATGTAGGGCTGAAATCTTCATAATTACTTCTCTTACTCATGTTTCTTTGACATTCAGGGATGAATGTTCCCAAGGGGGAGATATTGAAACACCCTCATGTGCTTTGGATGCCCCATAATCATAATTTCCATATATCTCAAAATTCGTGCATGATTTTGAAAATTCAACTTCATATTCTCGAGAAGGGGGAAAATTGAGTGGGAAATGGGTATAACACGGGTTTTAGAGACCCATAGTGAAAAATAACTTTTGTTAATTTTTCGTAATCCAGTGTCTGTCCGCGCCCAGGCCGCAATGCGTCTGGGGCGCAGACTAATGTAAATGTTGCTCCATGTCTGGTCCCGTCGTGCCAGGGCGCGGACCATTATATTATTTTCCTTGATTTTTCTATTTTGGCCAAGAGCAATGGGGTCATAGCCCTATTCCCACTTATATATGAAATCACCCAAACTTAGCCATTTTTAACTCTATAGCTCACAAAACCCTCTCAAAAACCTCTCTAAGACTATCAATTCTCTCATTCAAATCTAAGGATTTTAAGCTCAATTTTGGGACTCAAGGACTCAATTCAAGCTCTAAATCTACTTAAAGTTCACCTCAAGGAATTCAAGGTTTAAGCTATGTGGGTCTTCACACATGAAACCTTTCACCCATAGAGCCCAACCTTCTCATTTAATGAGAATTGCATGTTTCCAAGTTGTATTACCTATGTGTATCTCTTATTATGAAATATAAGTATAAATCATGTTGAGATTTTGATAAGTATTGATTGATTATGCATGAATGTCTATCTCAACCTTGTTCCATGAATTGCTTTTGTCTATTAAGACTATGCATGTTTTGAGTTATGAAACTATGAACTATTATGAGCTTTTGGTGATGGATTTGAAGGTACTCTGCATTAGGGCTTTACTGCATGTTGGTGGGTTGATTTGCATTGATTCACTCAGATTATTTCACTCTTGAATTGCATGGCTTTGAACAAGTATCATGAACCCATCATGTGTTTGATAAAATGACATGACAAGAATTCTCAAGCTAGTGATGATCTATTACGTGATTTACAAGTCAAGTGACTTCATCATGATTAAGGGCTTTCAAGCATGTATTGATTTCATGAAAATTATCTATGATGTTGCAAGTATCAAGTTGAGCCCTATTTCAAGATTTTTACCTCTTGTGAGCCATTCATATTAAAGCAAGAGATCATGTATATGTATATATATATTAATTATCTACTCTCATGTTCAAGTTAGGCTCACTAATAGAGGTCAAATATGTTTAAGAGCTACTCATGTCATGTTATCATCTTTCTTACAAGTTACTCATGTTATCATTAAAGTATGATTATTTCAAGTATTCCGTGGGATTGGACCTAGCACGGATGGATTAAGATGGGGGCTCAACTCAAGGGGTACTTATAGAAAGTCTTTAGTCTCTAAACTATGTACCACATAGGATTATGTAACATCCCTTTTATGATTTCTAGTGGATGCATCTAGTTACACCACACCTTGTCGTCGGTGCGGGGAGGGGGGTGACAGATCACCTTGTCACGGGGGTGACATGCCTCGCATTATTCACATTATTATGTATGGTTTACCTTGGCAAGTAGATCATACCTTGTCGAGGGGATGACATGCCTCGATCACCTTGTCAAGGGGGTGACATGCCTTGAATTTCAAGTAGTAGCTGTTTGGTCTATGTCGGTTAAGTTCTCTTCCCACACATATGATATGTATTATGCAAGTTGAATGTTATGCAAGCATGTTTTATTACAAGCGTTGATCATGCATACTATGTTGAGATTATATATCTATTATTTATAATTATGCATTTTGAATATATTGGCTTATGCCTTTATTTCATTGCATCCCGCATACTCAGTACATTCAAACATACTAACACATACTCTATGCCTACATGATATTACCATGTAGGAACCGGAGCTCCTTTTGATCATCCTCCTCCACATGGCTAGTTCGATTCTCGGAGAAAGCTTTGGTGAGTTCTCAATTCCGAGGACAATATCTATTTACTTCATGTTATTTTGAGACTCCTTCTTATGTTGAATACTTGTTATTATGAGGGTGAGCTCGGGAAGTGTCTTAGCCCCCGCTCCATTCCAAGTTAGAGGTGTTTTTGGATACTATGATGTATTATGCTATGAGCTTGACTCCTTTATTGCTTTTATAAATATCAAGGCTTTTCTTAGTCTCGTTTCCCTTTTTTTTATAACTTGTGATGCTTATTTTGCTTCTGCGACCAAGGATGTGTGATTGATATGCTAAGAGGCTTGTTTGGGATCCCTTCGCGTTCCCTATTCGTCGTGTCACATCTAGGCCCTAGGCTTGGATGGTAACAATTTGGAAAAAAAGAATGGTACACACTTGAATTCATCAATGTGGATAAATATACTCATCAATATACAAGAAGGAGATCATTCCTTTCTTAATGGATTTGCCATACATGGAACTAATGGAAGAAGTATTGCAACTTGAGTATGCATTTCCCAGGGGTGAAGTCATAGACTTGTTGTTGTGGTGGTTAAATTGTTCACTGCTTTTTGGTGTTCGTTTGATGTGTTTTTTGGTTTTTGGATGTGTTTGGGCAGTTAAGTCATGAAGTTTTTTGTAATATTTTAATGAATGTTTTCATGCTCTTGTTAATTTCGATTTTATTAGTTTAATTTTTTAGTTAAAGTTGCATTTTTTTTAAAAAAAAACAAATTAATTTATGTCAATCCATATACCAACTAGGTTTCCTACTACACATCATGTAAACTATTAAAACACCAATATTATACCAATTTTTAAATCAAACTTTTAGTCATACACTACACAACATCTGTCTTATATTCTAAAAAAAGATACTACAATACACAAAATTATACCAACTATTATGCCAAAATTATCTAAATCTATACAGTAACTTGTTTTCTTATTACACATCTTGCAAACCATTTAAAAACCAATACTATACCAACTTTCAAATCAAATTTTTGACTTTTAAGATTAACAAAATTTATGACCACCAGAACCAATTATTATATCACACAAATTATCATCAATTGTATGAATAATTACACTATAAAAAAATATATACCTTTTGGTAGGCAAATACATTTAATTGGACTAACTTTAAAAAAAATCATAAATACCACCAACATTAGACCAAGATTCAAAATCTACATTGATACTTCATTCAAATAAAATATTAGCAATAAATACACCAAGTTTTTAATAATCCACAAAACTGGATAACAAACACATAATTAATTCAATACAAAACCAAAATAAATAACATCTGCAGCACCATAAGGCAGTTTAAGTTACAACATAATAATATGTTCATATAAATTATAACAATAAAGAACAAAAATAAAATAAGATAAATCAGCAAGTTTCATTACATTACCCATTAATTAGTTGTATTGACTTATTTAAGGAACCCTTAATACTTATTTTTGGTATTGAAAATTTAAAATCCTTAGTAATAGCATGTTGATCAATGTGCCCTTTTTGTTGGGATTTCATTCCATTAATTGTGCAGCCCCCTTAATTAAACTCATGCTAATTAATTTTACCTCTTTTGGGAAAACAAATCGATATTCTAGTGTAAATATGAAAAAGACGGTAGAGTCATGTAATTTAGGTTCTAAAAATGTATAGTTATATTTTTTGCCCTCATAATATCAACCCTATAAATCAATAATTTGATAAGCATCAAAAATTCATAAAATAGATGTGATACATGAATTCTTAATGTGCTACAGCCCTGAAATTTATTAATTATTGAGAAACACCGAATTCAAATACGAACATTTTTCAATAGTTTAGTTTTTAATTTTTATACATTTACATTGATAAGATAAGTAATTAATTTAGAATTCGCCATCTCCGGAAATACAGAAATAAAGAAATTCCACGATCGAATCTACAGCTGTGGCAATAGGGGCGTGATTTGGTAATATGTCAATTTGACCATTATTAGTAGATAAAACAATTTCTTCCACTTCTGAATCCCAAAATTTCATAATCCCTTCCCGAATCAAACATGAATCTTTCGATTCATTTGGCTCTCCACTGTTGCAAAATTAAATACAATCTCTTTTCATACCTCACAAGCAGCAGCTAGTTCCGGGCTCCATTTGGGTTAAGTCCCGCAACGAGCGCCAACCCTCGACAAATACAGCAGGCCTTTCCTAAATCCATGTGAATTCCTCTTCGTAGTTTTTTATTTCACCAGGCCCGTGAAATGTGTTGACTTTCAAAATTCATAAAGATGGGGAATATCAAAAGAAAGGGAGTCTCTAGCGCTTGCCTATGGTGGTGTACTTCTCCTTTCTTTCTAAACTAGTAGAATCGTCCGGTACCAGTTGTTCTCCATCCATAGTCTAATAGACACTAAGCATAACCTTCGCCCCCAAGCAAAGAGCAGCGCTATGCCGGTAACCGCAGAGTCGAAGTTGGCAGAATAGAAAGTGAACCCCTATCCCCGTGATCTAACCTTAACCTCTTTCATCTATACGAGGTATCACTGTCGTCCTCGTTCGGCTTATAGTAAGTTGGCTGCTATATAAATAGAGATTTCAACCGGAAATTTAAACAGCTATACCCTAGTCTTTCTTATTATCGTTACTTAGCTGACTGTTACGTATTATTTCCATTGTTTAGTCTCCAAATTAAATCAAACTATTAAATCACGCTTCTTTGATGCATAGGGTAATAAAAGTGAATATGTATTAATTGTAAGTTCCTTGAGTTTGATAATTTGACTCTGTAAAGCCATTATATTATTTGTGCAATCACGTACACTGTGTGTGTAGTTGAGAGCAACAATTGTCGAAATATTAGAGTCAGACAAATCTTTTTGATGAAAAGTGATGTTGGATCATATGAATAATGATTTCAGTTGATATTGAACCTTATCAGCGACCAGTACATTTAATATATCAAGTACAGTTTGGTAAAGTAAAGTCAGGAAGAAAATCGTAATAATAACCAACTGATTTTATTACTTCCTCTTTTTTAATATAATTGAATTGTTGGGCTATAATACACATATTAAGAGAAAAAAACAAAGACAAAATATTATCATGTTTTTTTCATTTTTACCTTTTTCAAACTTCAAACACTCATTTAATGTATCATTTATTTCTAATACAAAATTTAACCTTAGAAACTCAATTAATAAAGTGCAAAATTGGAATTTTTTTTAACATATCCCTTAAAAAGTAAACAATTCAATTATTTTGAAAACTCAAAAATCCCCCAACAATTCATTATTTTGAAACAGAGGGAGTATAGAGAAGTGGTCAAGTATATTCTTTCCTTTGTCACAAGCTGTTATTGGGTTGTTGGTATAAGGTGAATCGGCTACTATAGGGTGTAAATTGTTCTGTCAAAAATTCACGACACCATGATGAAGAATATTTTATTTGTAAGTGTAAGTGTTCTTTTAATTGTGTTATCTCTCAGTTGGTATAATTTATGAGGGGAAGCAACTCCATCTTCGGGGTGAAGAACTTCGCACCTATAATGAAGAATATTTTCTTTGTAAGTTTTCTTTTTGGTGTCACTATAATTGGTGTACCATTCATTCTGTTAGTGATGAAAAAAAGGATACAATTTGTGAGGAGGCGAAGTAGGGGTGAGAGGGGTGAAGCGGCTATTTTTCTCATCGATGCAGTTGGTGTGAAACTCAAGTTATTGTTTATGGAAAAAGGGTACAATTCATAAGGAGACGCAGCGGGGGTGAGAGGGGTGACAGAGAAGGGTATAATTATAAATCAAAAAATAAAAAGGAACTGATGGACTCTGGTGACGCCACATAGGCGAGATGCACATCCTTTTTATATATATGTCATCGAAACCAATAGGCTTCCATGACACGAAGCTTGTGACTCCTGGCATAAAAGGAACAATGTTTGTGCTCATTTTCAATAAAACCAAAAGTTTCAAGCAGAAGAAAGCTGTCAAAGCTATTCTAAACTTGTACATTTTTATCTTTCAAATTTAATTATCTTGCGAGATATGTTCTATTATTAAATGCACTTATCTTTTTTAATTCCTCCTAAGGTTTTTCAACTTTTTCCCCAACACTTACTTATCTTCATAGTAGATTAAAAGCTTTGGATATTATTTTTATATTATATAATAAAAATAAAATATCAAAAAAGTAAAATGTTCTTACCTCTTCCATGTTTGAAATAGCATATGACATACTTAGTACTTCAATACACCTAGTATGAATGAACCAAACTGAAAATAAACTATGAAACACTATTCAAAACAGATAAGCAAATAATCAAACAATATCATGACAACTCACTATTGTCAAAAAAAAAACTCACTATTTGTGGGGCACATAATTTTTTTTTTTTGTAATTAAGATATTAATTAGCATAGCTAGCTATCTTGACAAGCTTAAACTGGTGGCGCGACCATAGTTAAGTTTGTTACAAAAGCATAGTTTTGGGTCACAACCCGACCCTTATAGGTTAGGATATTAGTAGACACAGTGTTTTTCTTGGAACAGCTAGTTCCTGCACTATCTGCACTGATTTATTCCTGGACAAACAGTGGAAGAACTACAAAAACAATAGTGTTACACAAAATGCTCCTCTTGACTCCCTCCTTTGCCATGATGTCAATTGACTTGTTCTGTTACTTAAATATGTGATGGAGCTCCCAAGTTCCCAACTTTTCCAGCAATAACCTGCATTCATATAAAAGACAATGATAGAGTAACTTACCTAACTCGATGGAGTATAAGACTTCCAACGTCAGTTTCAATTTTTATGGGGAAAAGCCTGTGCTGGATAGCCAATTGAAGACCACACTTAAGTGTTTTCACTTCTGCTTCTAGCAGTGGAGTGTGTGCTAGGGTTGCACAGTAGCCCAAAATCCAAGTTCCTCGTTCGTCCCTGAAGGTACCTCCTAGTCGTCCTGGCCCTGGATCAGCTTGGGCTTTCCCATCATTATTCAGCTTAATGATCCCCCTTGTGAGGGGTTCCCATTTGACGTTGATAGACTGGTAGGTAGGGCTACAGGGCAGTTGATTATGATTGAGGTGGACATACTCCATGGCTTGGCTAAGGGTATTGATGAACTTGGTTGTTTCCGTTTTCCTATCAAAAGTGTTTCTATTTCTATTAAGCCACAGTTGCTAAAGAAAAAAGGGGAAGAGGGTACCCCAGTCCAAGTAGTTATTGAATTTGACTTTGTTCGTGGCCCTCCAGATGTCCATCCAGGATTCTTCAGTTAGCTTGTCCAAAATGGGCATTGTCGAACCTTGATTGCTTATATTAGACTCCTCCTAGAACCTAGTGGCAATAGGGCATTTAAACAGAACATGGGTGATGTCCTCTTGTGGGTGGCTGCAAATATGACACTGTTTTGGGATGTTCAGACCCCTGGTGTGGAGGTTCACATTGGTAGGGTTCTTTTATGAGCCAAGATCTAAAGGAAATTTTTTATCTTATTCGGGATCTTAGCTTTCTAGATGGATTCGAAATAGGGATAGGTTGTTGGTGTTGCCACCACCTTTGGTGTTAATATGTTGTTATGCTGATGTTGTAGTGAAGGTACCTTTACTAAAGAGTCCCTAAGCCTTAAGGTCTTCTTTAGTCCGCATAGGGTTTAGAGAAAAGTCTTGTAAGACATGATGGATAAGGGTGGGAAGGGTAATAGATAGCCTGGTCAGGTCCCAATGGTTGTTCCTCCATAAATCTAAGACCTTAAGGGGACTTTCACCCTTATTGAGAGGACCTTGGGTATAGCTTCTAATTGGTCTGTAACTTGAGATCCAAGCATCTTCAAAAAACCTGACAGTCTTGCCATTTAGATAGCCTATCTTATGGCATCCTCAACATCCTTCCAGCCCTGTTGAATGTTTCTCCAAGTTTTGGATACAATTTTGTGATTAGCTTTAGGGTTGGGAACGCTTTATACTTGATGTTGAGAACCTTAGCCCATATATTTGTGGAAACTTTATTGAGCCTCCATGCTAGGATTGCTTTGTTCCTAATGGCACTCTGTTGCAGGCCCAGACGTCCAAGGTTTTTGGATTTGGTCAGAGTCTTCCAATTTATGAAATGCATTTTCCTTTTTTCTCCTGTAGAGCCCCATATAAAATCCCTAATGATTTTATCAATGGTTTTTGTGATTCTTTCAGGGATTCTTATGTAGCTCAGGACATGAGAAGGCACAAAACTTAGGGAGGACTTGGCAATGACAAGTTTACCTACCATGCTAAGAGTATTGCTTTTCCAATTTGTGAGCTTTTTCCTAAATCACTATTAGTTGGTCTCTTATGGAAAATTAGGAAGCCCAAGCATTTGCCAAAAATGGTTTTTTGCTCCATACCTGGGATGTTAAAGCATTCTTCCCTAAGTCTAGTACCGTAAATCCCGGAGAAAAGAGTACTAGATTTGGAGAGATTGACTCTAAGGCCAAATTGATTCCTGAAGTCCAAGAGAATGTTAAAAATGATTGTGCAGTTGGTAGGGTCAGCTCTGGCAAAAAGTGTGAGATCATCCTCAAAGAAAAGGTGAGAAAGGTTAGGCCCTGATCTACTGATTTTAATAGGAGTCCATTTCTTTAGGGTGACAGCCTCCTCAATGTTTCCAGAGAGTCTTTCAAGACATAAGATGAATAGGTAGGGGGAAATGGGATCCCCTTGCCTGATTTCTCTAAAGGGAAGAAAAGCATTGGTTTTTCTACCATTTATCAGGACCTCAATGGAGCTGGAAGTAACATAAGACATTTTGAGGTTGATGAGCTTGGTAGGGAAGTGGAAAAAAATTAAAGTTTCCTTGATGAAAGACCACTCAAGTCTGTCAAAAGGACTTTTCAAGATCAATTTTAAGGATCATATGACCTTTGCTGCCCCTGACCTTACCAAGTTGAGTGATAGATTCCTAGGCAATGATGGCATTGTCGGAGGCTCTCCTATTAGTAAGGAAGTTGGTTTGTCAAGAACTAATGATGGTGGGTAGGATGGCCTTGACTCTATTAACAATGATCTTGGTGATCAATTTGTAAATGGTGTTACAGAGTCCAATAGGTCTGAAGTTACTGAGGCTACAGTCCCCTAGGCACTTTGGGATAAGACAAATGAGGGTGGAGTTTGCTTTTGAGGGGAAAGTGGCCTTATCAAACACTTTTCTACAGAACAGGGTTGTTTGGTCACCTATGATATCTCAATACTTTTGGTAGAATATGGGGTGTAAGTCATCTGGACCAGGGCCTTAAGAGGTTCGAAGGATTTGATGGCTTGAATAAAGAATGAGATAGTCTATATCCTGTATCGATCATAGGATCACTCTATGAACAGGTCAATTCTCTGTGACCTCCCACCGTTCACGACATCCCTTGCTTCTCGCAAGAACGGCTCCTCGGTCCCTCATTCCTTTTATCGAACATAATGATGCGAATCGAGCAGCCATTCCTTTAATACTTCTGGCTCTCGGGAGTCTCTTTGTAGGATACTTGGCCAAAGTGTGACCT
>JAABOM020059835.1:0-12411 GCA_011800125.2 Solanum clarkiae
AAATAAATGCTCACCTGACAACACAAAAGCGTGATAGAACTCAACTAAGTGATAGCTCCTTACTGCTCTTTAATCAAAGACATATCTTTACAGATTACTAATAACATCAAAAGCTATGATATTGTGATCCAAATAAACAATAGTGATAAACAATTAAAACTAAAACAAATAATCACTAAAGAAACACTGTATAAAAATATATGCGCACTGGAAAGCAATAAACTAATAAAACTAACTTTACCAAATAAACAAAAAAACACTCAACACTACAATAAACTGATAAAATCAACAATCCCAAATAATCAGAAGTACTGAAAATCAATATTACTATATAAACAATAAGCACTAAGCAGAAGAATGAAGATGAAGGAGATACGTACATAAGGAGGTTGTGCGATCGGTATCTCGCCGGAGAGAGGAGCGACTGGATGAGGGAGATTTTGTGGTGGTTTTCCGGATGGCTGACCCGTGCTGCTGCTGCCGCCGCCGCGCGTCTGGTTTCGACGATGAAGGCGTTTCGCTGGCGAGAGAGGAGAGATGAGATGCTGTTGTTGATGTTTACTGTTGTTCGTTGTTGGGTCTGGTGTTTCGGAGAGAAAAATGGAGTCGGGGGCGGCATGCTTGTTGGACGGAGAAGAGAGGGCGCTGGTCAGAGGGGGGTTTTCGCCGGTGAGATCCGGGCAGCGAAAGGAGGGAGATGAGGCCGGAGAAAGAGTCGCCGGCGAAGACGAGAGGAGAGGATTTCGGGATGGTTTAGCGAGAGAAGAGGGGCGGCGCATGGAGGTTTTCCGACGGGTTTAGGGAGAGGAGAGAGAGGCTCGCCGGTGATATTTTGGGGTTGTGCATGGGAGAAGAGAGGGTGGTACGGTGGTTGTTATTGTCGATGAGGTGGAGGTGAGGGGAGAAGAAGATGAGGGGCGGTGCCGGCGAAGTGTCTCCGATCATAGAGAGAGGGAGCGGCGGCTCCTTTGTTAGAGGAAGAGAAGTGGCAGCTAGGGTTAGGAGATGGGAGATGAAGGGTTTGGGTTGTCTTTATTTTGAAGAAAATAGGTGGGAGTTAGGTGGGAGACACATGGGGTCGGAAAATATACGAAGTTGAATTTTAAAATACACTATGAATTAAAATTAATCTACAAAATTTGTAAAATTGAATATAAATGAAACACTTATTTTAATTAAAGGACACTTTAAAATGGGCTATAGGCCGGACAAAATTGGGTGTCAACATTAACTTATAGTACTTTTATATCATTGTTGAAATTCAGTTTTGACCTTTTACAACATGGTTTAACTATCGAGTTTATTCAATTTCAAATAATTTAAAATAATTATTTTTAAAAATTCAAAAATATTTTAATTCATTTTCAAGATAATTTTTCTATTTTTCAGCAAAACTATATACTTCTATTATTTGCTAGACTCACTTCACGTGCATTGCACATGTTTTTTTAGACATATTGATTATATAATAGATGCTAATAAAAAGTTTGTATGATCATACTCCATATCATATTTGTTTCATCTATCAAGAAAGTGTAAGATATTAAACATGTGAGAAATACACTATCTGAAATTTATTAATCATTCAATAATATTTAAGTAAAGAAATAAAATCCCTAAAGTTAACCTTATTTCCAACCCTAGTCCTAAGTCATTTTTATTTTTGTTATTTTTTTAATTAATTTTGACGATTGCGTTTTTCTACGAAAGAGAAATGGGGGCTTCAGATAGAATTAAATAAATATATAAATTCATCTAAATATATAAATTCATCTCTCTGTTTTTTATTTTTTATTTTTTTTAATGATCTATCGACCACAATTATTTTCAAAAAGAATAATTAATCATAAAGGTAAAGTGTTGCCTTTTTTTTGGGAAAAAAATTTAAAAATTAAAGAGAACTTAAGATTTTACAAAATTTATTTGACACAACAAGTCTTGTCAAAAAAAAAAAAATTATAAAAGTTTTTTCACTCAAAAATTATAACACCCCACAACTCTATTCTTAGGATCCAAATTTTTCTCGTAAATACATAAGCTTGAACCTAGTGATGCCTTATATGTAACTATATTTTAAGCCTTGTGGGAAGTGTACTAGGGTCATAAGGGACCTCTAGTACTTAGTCGAGTTCAAAACTTTCCTACTAATTGAGTTTCCCGCGTTAGATTATATAGGAGTCAATTTTAAATGACCATAACTCTTATAAACATAAGTAATTATGTGTTCTATAACCTACCAAATCAAAGATCTATGAATTAGCTTTCCAAAGCCACCAATTTTGCCTCATTTGAAGTTCAAGTAAAAAGTTATGACCATTTTATTACGGATTACCTGAAACGATGACCCTGACTTACGGGCCGTAGTTCGAATGACGAGCCATCCTGTTAACTCGTGAAATGACTTCTGCAAGTCCATTTTTGCATCCTAAACTTGACGGGCCCAACCATCGGGCTGTGGTTTGGGCTTGTAGAATGGATCCGGAGATCCCGAAATTTGCCCAAAATATTACGGATGGGTTTCTACGAACCATAGAAGTTTCTATGGGCCGTAGATTGATCCATAGACGACTTGGGTAGTGTTTTAAGAAGGGTTATGTCACGACTCGTCCCTAATCATGATGACACCTGTTAGATCACCTATGGGCAAGCTAATTACCCAAACCTATGAGTACCTGTCTTGAAACACTAGTCACAGACATACTGATCACAACTAAATAAACTAACATATACAGAACCTGGAAGTCAACTTTACAGAGCTATAATAGACAAAAGCATGCACCCACACATATATATAATAATAACCATAACATACATAGCCAAGAATACTCCTATAAATACAAGCCATAACAATAGAGTACAATGCCAACATATGAATACAATGGACGACCGTCAAACAGAGGGAGACTGCAAAACGTCCAGAGCTGCTAGTACTTACCAAGGTTGGGAAGATGCAGAAATGTAAGGGGTAGGTACTAGAAAAAAGAACACCCAGTAGGCATCATCGATCGACTGAATGAAATACTATAAATCCAAAAGACTCAAATATAGAGAACTGCGGCAAGTCTAGCTAACCAGAACTTAGATCAAGGAAATAACATGTTTGGAGAATTCCCAAACCCTTAATTGAATCAACCAAAGTAATGAACAATGATATCGACTAACGAAGATTGAGTAGGCCCATACCAGAACTGTCACCAACTGAGACTTAATGCTGTACACAGGTGCAAGACCCTAATATTTATGCCTGTATGCCAAGTGGACCCCCATAAGCCCAAAAGCTACACCCGCACACAATCTGGTCAATCGAATGACAATATAACCCAACTCTCAGTACATATGATCAAGGGGTCAGCTGTACATAGGTGTAAGGCCCTAGTGTCTAAGTCTGGACGTCCCATGACCCCTATAAACCCAGAGTGTACACCCACGAACAATCATGGTGTGTATAGGTGTGTAGATCCATGGGTAATCAATCGAGTCCTCGACACAATGTACCACATATCAACCAGGTCGTCGACCCCAAAGTATCATATCGGGTCAGATTGTGACACCCGATCCAGTGTTGGAACATTTGCTGATATCTGGGGCTGGCAGACTTCTTCTCCGCCTTTACGGAGAAGCCTCCATGTTCGCGGAGGTGTGGGCTACTGAGCTCCGCATTCGCGAACTATATCACACATTTATGGAGTTGTGACCGGTTGATCTCCACGTTCATGGGATGGGCTCTACGATCGCAGAGTAGTTTTTATACCTGGACAGATTTAAACTTGTAAAATACCATTTTTAATCTATTTTCAAATTTTAATGCTTTTTGAGGAGATTTTGAAGAAAGGTTTTTGAAGATTTTTGTTGGGTAAAAATTTATAACTCTATTCTAAGTATTTTTCATAAGATTTATCTTGATTTGGTATTCAAATTCATGACTTTCAATGTTCGCAATTGGGGAGTTTTAGACCTTGACTTTCAAATTTTAAATGCTAATTTCTCATTCAATTTAAGCTTGAATTCAATGAGATTTTCACCCAGGAACTCTATTTTTCTACAAGAGATCTTCACCCAGGAACTCTATTTTTCGTGTAGAACTTGATTTTGAAATTAATTTCCAGATTTGGGACTTTCAAATTTTAATCCTAATTTTGATCATTTTGCCCCTTAGCCTAAATTATGTCAATATGAGTATCAAAATGCTTCTCTTGATGCATAGTATCTATTGTTGATAGTGATTGATCGATCCGGGGGATCATTTAGAGACTTGCATTGATTGAAAGCTTGTTCGAATGTGGTTTCGACACCGAGGCAGGTTGAGCTAAACTTTACGGGATTGGATTTGAGCTATTAAACATATCTATATGATAATTGTGAGATCTAGATATATTCTTGAATAATTGTGCTGGTATGGTGGATTGTATATGGAGTTGTGATTTTGATTGAGCCAATTTATGAGTAACTGCAATATTATTGATAAATTGAGATAAGAGATTGTGAATTGAGAGCCTTTGGAATATTATTGTGATATTTGGTGGCTCATGATACTATTTGGGTAATGTTGTGGCATATGATGGCTTGACACTTAACGAGCTTATGTATATCTTGTGGGAACGAGTGAGGTCCGATATCATTGTTATACTTGATTTTGGCTATAAAGGTGACATGTATATCTTGTGGGGACGAGTGAGGTCCAGTACTATTGGCATACTTGGCCATTTGTATGATTATGACTATACAAGATGTTATGTTACATTGTGACTCCGGTTGTGGCACTTAATTTTACTTTCTATAATTATATGAGGCTTATGCATTAGTACTCTTATCATGATGTGATCAAATTATTCACATATATGAATGGGCATCTATGACTTGCATTCATTTCATGTTGCATTTGTACGACCACTTGACAATGGGAAGGCATGGTTGAAACATTGTGATGTACTTAACTATGAACAGGTGGCAAGGTTGAGACATTATGATATACTTGACCACGGGCAGATGACAAGGTTGAGACATGGTAACACCCCTTGACCATGGGCAGGTGGCAAGGTTGAGATACTATGATATACTTGACCACGAGCAGGTGGCAAGGTTAAGACATTATGACATATTAACCATGCATAGGTGGCAAGGCTAAGACATGGTAACACCCCTTTGACAAGTGGCAAGGTTTAACTTGATATATGCTTTGATGAGATTTTCTAGTAATGCATTCACACCTCTTATTGTCTTTTACCATCGGTTGTGCTGGATATCTTATCTTATCTTATTTATGTATATATATTATTATGTACTACCTTTATGGATGCAGGTGTTAGGATTCTTCATTATTACATACTTGTTTGATTCCTCTTATCTAGTCGATTGAACCTATTGGGTAAACTTCAATGTGCTTAACCCTACTCTATTTTCTCCCTGCAGATCAAGCATAGGGACTCGTACATGGTAGCTGATTCACTCTAGTTGATCATGTTCACATCCATCCATATCCTTTCGGTGAGGCTCAAACTTCGAGTCGCCATAGGTCTTTTGGATTTCCTTTACTTTTCTGTTCATACTTTGTATGAGATATTACAAGACAACTTTGCATTTCATTTAAGACGTGTATTTACACTTTTGTATTGCTTTAGATGCTCTTATACTCATGAATCCAAATTTTTGGAGATTTTTTATGTTATGTTGAGATGATTTTCACTTTATTTCCTTTTATTTTAGTTGCGATCCATTTTGGGTTATAACAAGTTTATGGTTTTTTCTATATTTCCTTTTCTTTTAGTTGTGATCCCTTTTGGGTCGTGACAAGTGTGGTGTCAGTGCTCTAGTTCATTGGGCTTGTGAATCAAGAGCAGGGTGTCTAGTAGAGTCTTACGGATTGGTGTGTAGACGTCTACACCTATCTTCAGGAGGCTACGAGATACTTGATGGGAAAAAAAATCTCATTCTTGGTTCTATTTGTGCGTTTCTTTGTATTGCCCATTTTGGGAGTGTCTAATCTACTCCTTCTGCGCAGATGCCAATTACTAGATCTCGTCGTTTAGTGAAAGAGCCCAAGGCAGATAATGGCTCCCACTCGCAGGCGAGGCAGAGTTCGGGTAGGGCTAGGAGCCTAGGATGTGCTATAGGGGTAGCTCCACATAGGAGACATACTAGATCAGTTTCTCGAGAGCCCGAGTTAAAGCCAAAGAGGCCTACAAGCTACATTTCACCATCTCCAGGCCCTGACGCCATGCCCTCAGGTCAGGAACTACTTCTACGCATATTGGCCAAACTTGAAGGGACCTCTCCGGCTCCGATTAGTATAGATGCATCGATTTCTACAACACTAGTTGGCCCTTTGATGGCTTCAGCTGAACCAACTGGGATTCATGGTGGTCCTCCCTCAGTCCTAGTGGATCTTCCTTTGACTTCTATGCTTCCGCCTTAGATATTTTGGCTGAGTTTTGGGTCGCAGCTTCAGGGAGTGATGGGGTATCTTCAGGAGGCCAGAACTTTTTTGGTTCTAGCCGAGGACACATTTCTAAGGTTGGTAGATCACGCTCGCATGATGGAGGGAACTAGGCATGATAGATAGGGTGGTAGGAGGAGGATTCAATGGTAAGGACGATTTTATGGACCTCCACCCCAAGGCAAAGAGTTTTTGGGACAACTATTTCAGTTGCAGAAGATTAGAGCATGCTATGTCTGTGATAAGTTTAGGAACTTCTCCAATCATTGTCCACGCCGGGTGTTTCCTACTTAGACTTCAGGACCTCGGACAATAGCCACAGATACCTCTTAGGGCATGAGGGGTGTTAGTACTAGAGGATGTCATGGTACAGGGAGAGGTGGAGCCCGTGGAGGCCTATAGGTCAGTGGTGGTCATAGAATTTTCTATGCCATCTTAGGTAGAGTCGAGGCAGAGGCCTCTGATACAATTATCCCAGATATGGTTCAAGTGTACCATCGTTCAACTTTGGTTTTATTTGATTCAGGCTCTACTTATTCCTATATGTTAGCCTATTTTTATCTGATATAGATATTATGTGTGAGTCGCTTGTCGAGCCTATTTATTCTTTCCCCTAGGTAGGTGAATCATTAGTGGTGAATCGAGTATATTGGGGTTGTGTTATGACCTATATTGGGAGAGAGACTGTTGCTGACTTGTTATTATTGGATATGGTTGACTTCACATGATATTGGTGTGGGATAGAGCACCTAACTCCTATCCTAAAGGTGTTATTCCTTATACGCATGTTTTTCGGATAATGGAGAAGGGATGCATAACTTATTTGGCTCTTGTTCGGGATTTTTCTCAGGAGTCCCCATCGTTGGAGAACACCAGGGTTGCTAGAGAGTTTATGGATGTATTCCCTATAGATTTACTTGGTGTCCCTCCGGATCGTGGTAATGACTTTGCTATTAATGTGGAGTGGAGCACTAAGCCCATATTTGTATGAGTTTGTGGCCATGTCTTTTGGGTTGACTAATGCCCTGACAATTTTTACGAGTTGATGAAACGAATGTTCAAGGCCTATTTGGACATCTTTGTGATTGTGTTCATAGATGATATCTTGATTTATTCTAAGAGTGAGGCAGATAATGTTTGACACTTGAGGGTCGTACTACAGTGATTGAGGGAAGACAAGTTGTATGCAAAGCTCTTAGAGTGTTGGTTTTTGCTCAAGTTAGTTCTATTTCTCTGGCATGTGGTGACTAAGGATGGTATTGTGGTTGATCTGGCCAAAGTAGCAGCTGTTCGTGAGTGGCCAAGGCCTACTTCTATGACTGAGATTCGGAGTTTCCTTGGTCTAGCGGAGTATAATTGATGTGTTGTTCAAGGGTTTTCCCCTATAGCAACTCCATTGACTAGATTGACTTAGAAGGCTATGCCATTTCAGTTGTCAGACTGTTCTTGCTTTACCCAAGGATTGGAGTGCCATTTGTGGTATTTTGTGATGCTTTGGGTATGGTTGGGTGGTGTATTGATGCAAAGGGGGAAAGTGATAGCTTATGCTTCTGGACATGAAGGTATATGAGAGAAACTACCTTACCCATGACTTGGAGTTGGATGCGGTTGTACTTGTGTTGGAGTTCTAGCAATATTATCGTTTCTTAGCCTAATATGAATATGAGACAGCGTAGGTGGTTGGAGTTGCTTAAGGACTATAACATCTCTATTCTATATCACCCTGAGGAGGCCAATACGGTAGTAGATGCTTTGAGTTGGAAGATTATTAGCATGGGGAGTTTGGCATTCTTGAGGGCTGAGGAGAGGCCCTTAGCTTGGAGGTTCAGTTGATTGCCAGCCATATGATTCCATTAGATATTTCTTCCCCCAGAGTGTTTTGGCTTTTTTTGAGGCTAGATCTCTTTTCTTGATCAGATATATGCTCATCAGTTTGAGGAGTCCGAATTATGCGTGATTTGTGACAAAGTGTTGAGACATGAAGCCAAGGTGGCTATTCTTGATTCTGTTGGTGTTTTGAGGGTTAGTGGTAGAGTTTATGTGCCTAAGGTGGAAAAATGGGTGAGACTGATATTAGAGGAGGCCTATTGTGCTATATATTCCATTCATTCGGGTGTGTCTAAGGATGTATCATGATCTTAAAAAACATTATAAGTGGTTTGGTATAAAGTGAAACATAACCGAGTTCATGGGCAAGTATTTGAATTGTCAACAGGTAATGTATGTGCATCAAAAGCTTGGTGGATCGATGCAAAAGATGCCCATTCCCAAGTGGAAGTGGGAGAGAGTGACTATGGATTTTATTATAGGTTTTCCTATGGCCTTGGGCAAGTTTGATTCAGTTTGGGTGGTCGTTGATCGATTGACCAAGTCGACACACTTCCTACTGGTGAGGATTAGCTATATTGCGGATCAATTGGCTAGGTTGTATAGCTGGGACATTGTTAGATTGCATGGTGTGCCAGTGTCTATGGTATCAGATAGAGGTTCTGTGTTTACTTCTTACTTTGGGCGGGTTCTACAGCGTGGTTTGTGTACTAGAGTGGATTTGAGTTCAACTTTTCACCCTTAGACTGATGGGTAGTCAGAGTGCACCATTTAGGTGTTGGAGGACATGCTTAGAGCCTGGTTATTGATTTTGGGGCCTGCTGGGACCAACAATTACCATTTGCAGAGTTTGCATATAACAACAGTTACCATTCCAGCATCCAGATGAGGCCGTTTGAGGCCTTGTATAGTCAGAGGTGTAGATCACCCATTGGATGGTTTGATTCAGGTTCGACTGAGTGTTGGGTGTTGATTTACTTTAGGATGCCACAGACTAGGTTTAACTGATTTAAAGTAGACTTTTGACTGCTCAGAGTCGGCAAAAAAGTTATGCTGATAAGAGAGTTAGGCCTATTGAGTTCGCTGTTGGTGACAGTGTTTGGCTAAAGGTTTCACCCATGAAGGGTGTGATGAGATTCAAGAAGAGGGGCAAGCTTAGTCCCGGATTCATTGGCCCTTTTGAGATTTTGAGGAGAGTTCGTGAGGTAGCCTATGAGTTGGCTTTACCATCGAAATTATCTTCTGTTCATCCTGTTTTTCATGTTTCTATACTCCGCCGGTACATTCCAGATAACTCCCATGTGATTTCTTATGGCTCTGTTGAGTTGGATCCAGATTTGTCCTCTGAAGAGGAACTTATAACTATATTGGACAGGTAGGTCCGAAGAATGAGATCGAAAGATATACCTTCTGTGGAGGTGCAGCGGCAGTACCATTCTGTTGATGAGGCTACTTTGTAGTTGGAGTCTGACATGCGGGCGAGATATCCTAGCCTTTTTGAGGCTTTAGGTACTCTTTTTTTCCTGATGTTCGAGGATGAACATTCTTTTAAGTGGTGAATGATGTAATCACCTGGTTGGTCATTTTTGGTATTATCTATAAAAATTACTTTTTTACCCTTTCGTAACTTACTTTGGGCCTATTTTGGACTATTTGAATGGTTGGATTTGGAAGCCTGAGTTTTAAAAGTTGAAAATACATATTGTGGCGTTTTTTGGGGCTTAAGTTATTGAAAAAGTGAGTTTTTGTATCATTCTGAGTTTCAGAGATTAAATTGGGGATCCATCGATTCTATTAGCTCTGGAATAGCGAAACTGAACCACGAGAAGTTACAAAACTGAACTTAAGAGTTAAAATGAGGTTTTTACGTTCAAAGTTGTTATTTTAGTTATTTTCGGGATAAAAGTTTGACTTTGATCAACATTCGGAGTTCGAAAGCTCGAATTGGAATTTCGATAGTTCCACTAGTTTCGGATGGTGAAACTAACGATAGAAATGGTCTGAAAATACTTCTTGGAGTTACCGAGGGATGTTTTGGTATTTTGAGTTTTAAACTAGTTTTATCGACTTGCATTGGTTAATGTGGGAAGGAGGCCATGAAACTGATTTTTAATGATTTCATTGAGTCTGTATCACTGCTTCTGGTATGAAAACATATTTGATTTGTGAAATTCTGAGTTCGGATGAGTTTTGAGGGTCCATTTCGAGTAGGAAAGTTGGATTGACATTGCTGGTTTGATGATATCTGGTGCAGGCAGACTTCTTCTCTGCCGTTGCGGGGAAGCATCTGCGTTCACGAAGAAGCCTCCACGTTCGTAGAGGTGTGGGTCTACTAAGCTTTGTGTTCGCCGACTATGTCATGCGTTCGCAAAGTTGTAGCCGGTTGGTCTCCTCATTTGCGGGATGGGTTCTGCGATCGCGAAGTAGTTTTTAAACTAGGACTATTTTAAACTCGTAAAACATCATTTTTAATCTATTTTTGAATTTCCAAGTTTTTTGATGAAATTTTGAAGAAAGGTTTTCGAAGAGTTTTGTTGGGTAAGAAATCTCGAAATTAATTTTCAGATTTGGAACATTCGAATTTTAACCCTAATTTTGACCATTTTTCCTCTAAGCCTAACTTATGTCAATATGGGTATCAAAATGCTTCTCTTGATGCATAGTATCTATTGCTGATAGTGATTGATCGGTTCAGGATCATTTGGAGACTTGAATTGATTGAAAGCTTATCCAAGTACGGTTTTGACATCGAGGTAGGTTCGACTAACCTTTACGGGATTGGATTTGGGTTCTTGAATATGTCTATGTGATAATTGTGAGATCTAGATTGACTGTTGAATATTTTTGTTAGTATGGTGGATTATTTTTGGATTTGTGATTTCGATTTTGAGCAAATTTATAAGTAATTGCAACACTATTGATAAATTGAGATGAGAGCTTGTGAATTGAGAGCCATTGGGACATTATTGTGATATTTGGTTGCTTATGATACTATTTGGGTAATGTTGTGGCATATGATGGCTTGTGAGACACTTGATGAGCTTATGTATATCTTGTGGAGATGAGTGTGGTCCAGTACTATTGGCATACTTGACCATTTGTGCGATTATGACTATACGAGATGTTATGTTACATTGTGACTTTGGTTGTGGCGCTTAATTTTACTTTCTATGATTATATGAGGCTTATGCATTAGTACTCTTATCATGATATGATCATATTATGCATACATCTGGATGGGCATATACGACTTGCATTCATTTCATATTGCATTTGTATCACCACTTGACCATGAGCGGGTGGCAAGGTTGAGACATTATGACATAGTTGACCACGTGTAGGTGGCAAGGTTGAGACATTATGATATACTTGACCAGGGGCAGGTGGCAAGGTTGAGACATGGTACTACCCCTTGATCATGGGCAGGTGATAAGGTTGAGACGTTATGACATACTTGACCATGGGTAGGTGGCAAGGCTGAGACATGGTAACATCCCTTGACCTTGGGCAGGTGGCAAGATTGAGAGGCACTTGATGTATGATTTGATGAGATTTTCTTGTAATGCATTCACATCTGTTATTGTCTTGAACTATCCGTTGAGCTGGATATCTTATCTTGAATCATATATATATATATATTATTGTGTACTACATTTTTTGGATGCAGGTGTTAGGATTCTTCGTTACTACATACTTGTTCAATTCCTCTTGCCTAGTCAGTTGAACCTACTGGGTAAAGTTCAACGTGCTTACCCCTACTCTGTTTCCTCTGATCCCTGCAGATCAAGCACAGGGATCCATACTGGGTAGCTGATTCACTCTAGTTAATCTTGTTCACATCCATCCAGATCCTTCCGGTGAGTCTCAGACTTTGAGACGCCCGGGTCTTTGGGATTTCCTTGACTTTTCCATTCATACTTTGTATTAGATATTATGAGACAACTTTGCATTTCATTTGAGACATGTGTATTTACACTTTTGTTATGCTTTAGATGCTTTTGTACTCATGACTCTAGATTTTGAGAGATTTGTTATGTTGTGTTGAGATGGTTTTCACTTTATTCCCTTTTCTTTTAGTTGCGATCTATTTTGGATCATGATAATTTTATGGTTTTCGCATTATTTCCTTTTCTTTTACTTGTGATCTATTT
>JAABOM020059836.1:0-12411 GCA_011800125.2 Solanum clarkiae
ATCTCTATATAGTGTTGGGGATGACCAATCCTAGTTTGCAGGGTGGTAGGCCCAGGTAACCTTTTGAGTGATTGGCACCTTGGTCTCCTAGCTCGTGCGGTGGTACACGTCAACTTTGATGGGGGGTTTGTACTTTGTCAACCTTGATGGGGGATTTGTACTTCGTCAGCCTCAGTGGGGGGGTTTGTACTCCTTCAACCTCATGAAGGGGTTTGTACCTCATGCACCTATCCAAGGGGGTGGTAGGCCTTGGCTTTCACTAAAATGTTCACTCTTTACACTCCTATTATGATCTATATAAGCATGGGTTTACTTCAAGCGTCATTCATACATGTCATATTGTTAGTATGCTATTTATCGCTAATGATTATACATTTTTCCTGTAATACAAAGCTCTTATTGCATTGCATCTCATATACCTAGTAAATTCAAACGTACTAACGCATATTCATGTCACCATGTAAGAACCGGTATACCGCTTGATTATCCTCCTCCACGTGGCTAGTACAACTTCTGTCAAGCTTGTTGGTGAGTCATCCATTCCGGGGACATTACTTATGATCTATTACTATGTATTATGACTTTCTCTTTTTGACTTATGTATTGACTATGAGGGTGAGCTCAGTTGCTTTATCTTAGCCCCCGCTCTTATCTATGTAGTAGAGTGTTGTTGGACATGTTATATATCTATGCTATGAACTTGACTCTATTAAATCTTGATGCATATAATGAGGAAGTTTATCCTTAGTCCCAATTTCCCCTTGTTTACATTTATCTCTTATTGTCATTCTAATTGCTTCTGGGACCAATTATGTATAATGATATGCTATGAGGCTTGTTTGGGGATCCTTCGGGCTCACCATTCGCCGGTCACGTCTATGCCCTAGGCTTGGGTCGTGAGAAAAGTGGTATCAGAGCACTAGGTGGTTAGATCCCCGGAGTCTAACGTAACACGTTGATTAGAGTTCTATTCATGGTTGTGTTGTGCACCACAACTATGAGTAGGAGACTATGAGACATTTTATATGTTGTCCACCACAACTATAAGTAGGAGGCTATGAGACGTTTTAGGAAACGTTTCGCTTCTTCTTGTTCTAAGTCATGTTATAGAGTTGATGTAAGCTTTCCCCCTAACGATTGTTCTTTGTTAAGCTAGATCATGCCTAATACGAGGGGAAGACAAGCCCGCATGCCCGAGGAGCAATCGGCCAATGGAGCGCTTAGGGATCTTCTCACCTTGCTTGCACAAGTGGTGGCTAATCAAGCCAACCAAGGGGCCCAAGACCCTCATGCTCCTACACCGACCTCTCAGGTAAGAGACTTCATGAGAATGAATTCCCTAGAATTCCATGGATCTAAGGTGAGTGAGGACCCCCAAGAGTTCATTAATGAGGTCTATAAAATTTTGTCCATCATGGGTATGAGGCCGGAGGATAAGGCAGAGTTGGTAGCCTACCAACTCAAAGGGATAGTATAAATATGGTAAAACCAATGGAAGGAGGAATAAGGAGTCAACTATGTGGTGCTTTGGGGGGAGTTCAAGGTGGTCTTCCTTAATAGATTCTTCCTTGTTGAACTTAGGGAAGCTAAGTTGGTGGAATTTATCAATTTGAGACAAGTTCCCTCAAGTTCACCAAACTTTCAAAGTTTGCTCCTCACTTGATTGCCGACTTAAGGTTGAAAATGAACAAATTTGTTATGGGTGTCTCCGACTTGGTTAGTAAAGAATTACAGTCCACCATGTTGATTAGTGACATGGATTTGTCACATTTGATGACCTATGCCGAACAAATGAAAGAGGAGAAATTGAGGAAGAGAAAGGGGCATGAGGCCAAGAGGGCCCATTTTGGGGGTAAGTTCCAAAGGAGTTGTCGATTCCACCAAGGCCAAAGGCTTACTCATACATTTGATAAGAGGATTACAAATGATCTTCCAAGGGCCCAAGGTGTAAGGGGTGTGGCTCCTATTGATGTGTTTCTGAAGTATGGTAAGGGTCATGGTGTCCTATTTGAGGAATACCGGTGCTTGTATGGTTGGGGGGGACATGGGGCGTAAGGCGATAGATTACCCTTGAAACCACAACAAGAGCAAGGAGGTTCGTCCACAAGGTGCTAATGTATCTCCATTGGGGAGAGGTAGCCGACAAGATGGTGCCCCAAGGCACAACTGATTCCGTGCTTTGCATGGGAGGCAAGGGGTTGATGAAGTCCCTGATATTATTACTGGTATGTTGAAAATCTTTGACTTTGATGTGTATGCATTGATTGATCCGGGTGCCACTCTTTCTTTTGTTAACCCCTTTGTTGACCAAAAGTTTCATGTTGACCCCGAGTTGTTGCATAAATCATACGAAGTGACTAATCCTGTTAGTGCATCTATTGTTGCTAGAAAAGTTTATAGAAGTTGTCCTATTTGCATCTTCTATAAAGTGTTGCCTTGTGATCCTGTTGAGTTAGACATAGTTGATTTTGATTTCATTCTTAGGATGGATTGGTTGAACGCTTAATATGCTTTTATTGATTGTAGAACCCATAGGGTCAAATTTCAATTTCCAAATGACCCCATCCTTGAGTGGGAGAGTCAAGATGTGGTGGTCAAGGGTAGATTCGTCTCTTGCATTAAAGCCTGTAAGATGATCTCTTAGGGGTGTCCTTACCATCTTGTGAGGGTTAGGGATATGGATTCTAAAGTCCTTCCCATAGAGTCTGTTCCAGTTGTAAATGATTTTCTTGATGTCTTCCCAAACGACCTTGTCGGTGTTCCTCCTGAAAGGGAAATAGGCTTTGGCATAGACCTTTTCCCCGATACTCAAACCCATTTCTATTCCTCCTTACCGTATGGCCCTGATGGAGTTGAAGGAACAATTTAGGGACTTTTTGGAGAAGGGATTTATTAGACCTAGCCAATCACCTTGGGGTGCTCCAGTGTTATTTGTGAAAAAGAAGGATGGGTCCCTTAGGATGTGTATTGACTACTGGCAACTCAATAGGGTCACCATCAAGAATAGGTATCCTCTTCCAAGGATTGATGATTTGTTTGACCAATTGCAGAGGTCTAGCCATTTCTCTAAGATCGATTTTCGGTCTGGGTATCATCAAATGAAAGTGAGGGAGTATGATATTGCCAAGGCGGCCTTTCGGACTAGGTATGGGCATTATGAAGTTGTGGTGATAACTTTTGGATTGACCAATGCACTGACCATCTTTATGGATCTAATGAATAGGGTCTTTAAACCCTACCTTGATTCCTTCATTGTTGTCTTCATTGATGATATTTTTGATCTGTTCTCATAGTGAGAAGGAGCACATTACTCATTTGAGGGTTATGTTACAAAGATTGAGGGAGGAGATATTGTATGCTAAATGTGAAAAGTATGAATTTTTGTTGAGGGGGGTCTCCTTCCTAAGACATGTGGTGTCGGGGATGGTATTAAGGTGGATCCAAAGAAGACCAATGTGATCAGAAATTGGCCTAGACTATTGACCCCATCAGACATTAGGAGTTTCTTGGGCTTAGCGGGCTATTATCAAAGGTTTGTGAATGGTTCTCTTCTATTGCTTCCCCTATGACAAAATTTACTCAAAAGAAGGCCAAGTTTGTGTGGTACGATGAATGTTAAAGGAGTTTCCAAATATTGAAAGACGAGCTTGTGTCTGCTCCTATATTGTCACTATCGAATGGGCTTGAGGGATTTATGGTGTATTGTTATGCTTCCCAGGTTGGTTTGGGTTGTATGTTGATGAAAAATGGTAATGTCATAGCTTATGCTTCTAGACAACTCAAGGTACATGAAAGGAATTACCCTACCCATGATCTAGAGTTAGCCGACGTTGTGTTTGCATTAAATATTTGGCGACACTACTTATAAGGGGTTCATGTTGATGTATTCACTGATCATAAGAGCCTCCAATATGTATTCACTCAAAAAGATCTCAACTTGAGGCAAAGGAGATGGTTAGAAATTCTCAAAGACTATGATATGAGTGTGCATTATCATTCGCGTAAGGCAAATATGGTCGCGGATGCCTTGAGTAGGGTGTCCATGGGTAGCCGAGCTCATGTTGATAGTAGTGAGAAGGAGATGGCTAGGGAGGTACATTGGTTGGCTAGATTGGGAGTTAGGTTGGAAGAGGATGGTAATAGTGGTGTGGTTGTTGTTGATGGTTCTAAGTTTCTTTGGTTGATGAGGTAATGGCAAAACAAGATCTTGATCCCTCCTTTCTAGCATTGAAGGCCTTTGTGAAAGAGGGCAAGGTGGAGGTTTTCTCCCAAGTGGAAGATGGTGACCTTAGCTACCAAGGTTGGTTGTGTGTACCGTGTGTTGATGGTTTGATAGAAAAGATCTTTGATGAGGCCCATAACTCTTCTTATTCTATCCACTCCCGTTCCACCAAAATGTATAGAGAATTGAGGGATGTGTATTTGTGAGGTGGCATGAAAAAGGACATTGCCAAATTCATTTCCAGTTGCCATACTTGTCAACAAGTCAAAGCCGAACATCAAAGGTCGGATGGCCTAATCCAAGACATTGAGGTTCCCACTAGGAAGTGGGAAGAGATAAATATGGATTTTTTGGTTGGGTTGCCTAAGACTAGAAAGGGTTTTGATTCCATTTGGGATGTTGTTGATAGGATGACAAAATCAGATCACTTTCTACCGGTTAAGACCATATTTGGGGATGAAGATTATGCAAGGTTGTACACTGATGACTTGGTAAGGTTGCATGGGGTTCCTTTGTCCATAAACAAGTTGAGAGTGCTACTTGGAAGGCCGAAGCGGACATTCAAAAGCGATATACTTGTCTTCTCCACTCCACTCAAGCCTAAGGTATTGATCTAAATCTTTCATTTGATGTCAAGTCTTAAGTTCAGCCCCATGTCATTGCATAAGTTCATGTCTAAATTGACAAGTTCATGATGATTTTACTTATGATGAAGTTTTCGAAATGATGTATAAGTGCATTGTTGCATCTCTATGTGGGCAAAAATGGTCATGTTTGTGTCTCTCATATACGTTTCTTTGACATTCGGGGACGAATGTTCCCAAGGGAGAGATATTGAAACAACCCCAAAAAGTGCCCGAAAATGTGCTTCATAAGTGCCCAGAATTGTAATTTCCTTATATCTCAAAATCCATGCATAATATCTAAAATATGAATTCATATTCTTGATCAGAGGGTTATTTTGAGTAGAAAATGAGTCTAACCCTGATTTAAGAGCAAATGATTAGCGATTTCAATTTTCCCAATTTTTTTATGTAGTGTCTATCCGCGATGGTACCGTGATGTGCCTCCACCGCGGACATGTGTAAATTCAGCCTTTGTGACAGGTTCGCGTCATGGACCAGATATGGACCTGTGTAAATTCTACCTAGTTATTTTTCTTGCGGTCCAAGGCTTTTAAGTCTTGGGCCCAAGTGTATGTTCCCAAATGTGAATATACCTATATTTAGCCATTTTAGACCCTCATATCATTCTAAACATTCCCCAGTACTCATTGGAATACTTAACCAAATATTTTATTCCTAAACTCAAGTTTCAAAGCCCTCTCCGGATATAAAGATTTCCTCTCAAGCTTCAAGTCTCTATCTCCAAAGCTAAAGCATGTAGGTTTCTTTCGTGGGTTCTTTTCACCTATGATACCCAAGATCTTTTACTCAAAATTTCATGATTCAAATTTGATTTACTCATGGGTCTCATTTATTATGAAATTCACTGTACACTATGTTGGGTTTATGAAATTGTGACTGTTTTACTATGTATGGATCTATGAATCTAATGTCTATGGTGAGAATTGATGAAGGGTATTGATGTATATTTTCTGAGGGTGTTACCATCTATTAATGACTTCACAATGATTTTTCTAGCATGATTTCACTCTTCAATTGTATGGTTTTACACTAGCATTATATACACTCTAACTGTTTGATAAAATATCTCGTTATAGATTTTTGAGGAATTGAAGGTCCTATGTATGTCTTATGAGTTGAATGACTATATGATGATGAAATAATGAAGAGTTGATGATAAAATGAAGATGAAATGTTGGGATGATGATGAAAAGGAATGTATGTGTATAATGCTAAAAGGAGTGTGTATGTCTGTGTGTTTGTATATATATAGTGTTGGGGATGACCAAGCTTAGTTCGGGGGCTTGTAGTCCCGGGTAACCTATCGAGGGGTTGGTACCTTGGTAGCCTAGCTTGGGGGGTTGTAGGCCTGTGTAACCTTGTTGGGGGTTGGTATCCATCAACCTTGATGGGGAGTTTTGTACTCTGTCAACCTTGATGGGGGGGGAGGGGTTGTACTCTGTCAACCTCGGTGGGGGATTTGTACTCCATCAACCTCATGAAGGGGTCCGTACCTCATGGGGTGGTAGGACTTGTGTTGCACTAAAACGGTCACTCCTTACACTAGTATTATGATCTATAAGCATGGATTTACTTCAAGCATCATTTGTATATGTCATATTGTTAGTATGCAATGCATTTTGCCTATGATATCTACCTCTTGTTGTATTGCATTCTACATAGTACATTCAAACGTACTAACGCATACTCTATCACTAAATGATGTCACCACGTAGGAACCTATGTACCTCTTGATCATCATCCTCCACGTGGCTAGTACAACTTCTATCAAGCTTGTTGGTCAGTCCTCCATTTCGGGAATGTTACTTATGATCTATTGCTATGTATTAAGACTTTCTCTCTTTGACTTATGTATTGACTATGAGGGTGGTTCCGGTTGCTTTATCTTGGTCCCTGCTCTTATCTATATAGTAGAGGCTATTAACTCTTGATGTTCATGATATGGAATTTTATCCTTTAGTCCTAATTTCCCTTTGTTTACATTTATCTCTTATTGTCATTATAATTGCTTCTGTGACCAAGGATGTGTAATGAGGCTTGTTTGAGGCTCCTTCGGGCTCCCCATTCGCCGGTCACATCTAGGCCCTAGTCTTGGGTCGTGACACTTAGAGAAAGTGTAAATAAGTATAAGCAATGGAAAAGGTTTGAAGCATAGGTAGAATGCATTTCATATTTAAGTAAAGATATTCTAGTTTTTCTTTTACTAAGAAATAAAAATATAATACCATATAATTTGTACGTTTATATTTTTGTAATGTTATGCCATATCATTCTTTATAGTTATTATAAAATTTAATATGAATATAATCAATTTGTATGTTTTCATATGTGCACGTATTTGTAAGTGTGTGTGTATATATGAACTTTATTGATCTAATTCGTGGTTATAATTAAAGATTTAATAACTATAACTGAAAGGAGCCTAAGAGTAATTTGTAAAGTTGTTGTCACGTGACCAAAATGTCACGAGTTCAAATCTTGGTAACATCATCTGACAGAAATGGAAGGTAAGACTACATGCAATAGATCCTTGTGGTCGGGCTCTTCCCCTGAAGTACCCCTGGCTTGCTTATATCTTTTTTTAATAACAAGAATATCAATTAGTGAAGAAAAAGTTTGAGGCCCTTCTCCCGAAGTACCCCTGGCTTGCCTGTAATTTTTTTTAATAACTAAAATATCTGTTAGTGAAAAAATAATTAGGTTGATGAAAAGAGGTATAACAATCGGATTTTTGTCGTCGTTAAAGCTTTTTAACGATCAGATTTAATCCAGTCGCTAAACATTTAACGATGGAGCTTTTAACGAATGGTGACAACCGGATTTCACTATTCATTATTGATTAATAATGATCGAATTTATACTTTTAGCGATGAAATTTTCCTTCGTTAAATTTTCCCTTGGTGAATACTCTATTAGTTATATGTTTTAGAGTTTTGTTGCAGAGAGATATGGTCATGTTAATCTAGTTTAGGCACATCAATTTAAATTTTGGATCAATGTCAATTTCTATTAATTATTAAAATGCACAGTCTTTAATTTCATTATCCATTTATAATCTTTGTTTTATCTTTTCCTTTATAATATAATTTTTATAATTTTTTTAGTTATGTGTCTAATCCTACCCCAGAAATCACTATTACTATTGACCAAAATTTATCTCCAGAGATATCATTCTTTTAAAATCATATCATTTTTTGTTTACCATCTTATTTTGGGCAAATCTGGTATTTTTACTATTACCCTTTAATTAGTAAAGCTAGTAATTCAACAATAATGTGTATTTTGTTTTTATTATTTCTATATGTTGGGAGACAATGTGGACTCTAATAGGGTTGTCATTCCTTCGAGGGAAAATTTGAGAACTAGTGGTACAAGGGTATGATGGTCAAATACATTTTTTACTAATTTATATTATTCTTTTTATGTTTGATAATGGACAACGATAAGTCACCGCCCCCTCCACACTTCTTTTCTTCCGTGCCAGGATCGCATGCGCTTCACACGTCGTTGGAGCTTTGCTCTCCTCTTATTCTTCATTGGACGTATGTGATACTATTTTGTGTTAGTTCGTCTAAGCAAATAACATATTTTTATATTTAACATAATTAAATTAAATCTTTTAATTTTATTCTCAATGAAAATTTTCTACAACACAAATGCTGAAACATATCTAAAATGATAAATAAACTTGAATGTGTTAGTTATACAGTTATACAATACTATAACATATTTATTAATTCAGGACTCTTAATATCTTCCTTTTGTTCTTTAAAGTATTGTGTTGTCAAATTACCAAATGAATTGAAACGACTAAAGTACTATAAAATATTTATAAGTATTATCAGAAAACTTATATTGTTATGTTAAATAAATGTAGGTAAGATAAGAACAAGGAAGAATGTCAAGATTCTTGCGTGGATCCTCTTCACGTTTTAAAGTATATTTTTATTCTCTATTTTATATATTCTAGTTTATATTTTTTAAAATATTTGTCATAACATAAAAAGTAATCTGTTTGTGTAATTTCTCAAGTACACAGAGTAACAAATTTTATTATTATTGTATTTTCTAAAAATTAATGCATAGAGAAGACATTGAGAGAGAAAACATGACAACTTCTCAATATCCAACTGTTTCGTCAAGTACCTACACAGCGAGATATCCACGAAGGATGTAAGCATATACTTTCTGTATTTTACTTCATATTTCTTTCATTTTGATGATAATGACATTACAAATATTACAAATATTGTAAATATTTTTAATATTTATGGTATATGTGATATATACATATTTTATTTAAATTTCTTACCATAACAAAGACAAATTTTTCCAAGGGATGTAGGTTTGTGAATATTTTCCAAGCAAGACTAATTAGTTAAAGTATTGCTTGGAAAATGCCCACTAACCTACATACCCTTGGACAAATTGTCCTTGTTATGGTAACTACTTCAAAAAGAATATGTATATATTACATAGACCATAAATATTACAAAAATTTACAATATTTGCAATTTATGTAATGCCGATATCACGAAAAAATACTTATAAAGTGAAGTACAGAAAGTATATGCTAACATTCTCCGTGGACAACTCACCGTGTAGGTACTCGGTGGAGCAGTTGGATACTAAGAAGTTGTGTCCATATTTTCTTTCTGAACGTCTTCTCTCTGCATTTATTTTTAGAAAATACAAAAATAATAAAATTTGTTGCTATGTGTACTTGAGAAATTATACAAAAAGATTATTTTTCACATTGTGATAAATATTTTTAAAAGGATAAACTAGGATGTATAAATTAGAGAATAGACATATACTCCTCAATGTGAAGAGGATCCACGCAATAATCTTGGCATTCTTCCTCGTTCGTATCTTGCCTACATTTAATTAACATAACAATATAAGTTTTTCGATAATACTAATAAACCTTTTACAGTACTTTAGTCATTGCAATTCATTTGGTATAATTTGACAACACAAAATTTTAAAGAACAAAAGAAAGTTATTAAGAGTCATGAATTTATTTGTATGTTATAGTATTTGTTGACATCCCGAAGGCGCAATGTCGTGGAAACTCGTAAAAATATTTAAATAAAAGAATATTTTTAGTAAAAAAATGATTTAGTTTGGGAGTCGCCACCTAATTTTAAGGATAATGAGGAAACAAAATAATTATTTATAAAATAGTCTGCGAACCAAAAATTTTAGGTATGAGTTCAAGTTATTCCAAAGGGAAGGTATTAGCACCCTTCAGAATACACAACTGTGGGTCCCGGCTGAGCTCATTTTTTTCAAATTGAGGAGGAGACTGACAATATAATACAGGTACAAATAATCATGACATATACAGAAAGAATAAAATAAATAATAGTACGAGACATAGCCTAGTATTTGTTAACATTAATAATATACACAATAATGAATAAATATAGAATAAACAAAAATTGTTCCGTCTTTTTTAATGGGGAGGCCTCGATCGAAATCTGACGGATAGATTTTTCACTGGCCAGTTTAACAAATAATGAGCTTAAACTAATAAATTTTAATTTTAAAATGTAATAAATATGAATAAAGAGTAACTTTTTCTATCTTTTTGAATGGGGAGGCACCGAAATCCGACTGATAGATTTTTCATCTGCCACTATTAACGAACACTGTGTACATGAACTTAAACAAAAATCTCTGAATTTTCAACAATAATAAATATTAATGTAAACTAAATTTCTCCCTCTTTTTGAATGGGGAGACCTCGAAATCCAACGGATAGATTGATCATTGGCCAAGTTTAACAAATAATACGTATGTAACTTGAACTAAAATTTGTGAATTTTAACACATAACAAAAATTTCAATCTAAACTAAGATTTTTCCATCTTTTTGGATGGGGAGGCCTTGAAGCCCGACGGATAGATTCGTCAAATGGCCAATTTTAATATATAATGTCAACAAAAGTAAAATAAATTATCACAAAATTTGAAGAAATTAACAAAATATAGAAGCTTCATTAAAGAATATCAAAAAGAGACTACACAAAAATAAAAAAGTAATAATTAAACATGATTAATAGCCTTAGTAATATCTAAACTTTAACACAATAATAATTAAGAATCTGACAAATAATTAATAAAGAGATCAAACAATGACAAGAAAAATGACTACAAGGAAAATTATTAATAACTAAAATCAGAACAGTAACAAACACTTTCTAAGAAATATACTTCAGCTATTTAACCAACTCAAAAGAATAAAACATACGTATACTTATATATATAATATAAAATAAGAAGAGGATTTTCAGCAAAGTTTGAAATTCGACATGCGATTTCACAAGACTTGGAATTGTTGTTCGCTTTAGTTCATAGAAGCGTTAAGCTTCACTAGCGATGACAGCATAGATCTGGTTTGCTGGAGCTATGGGGGTGGCGTTTTGAGGGTTTTACTGACCGATTTTTTTGGATTTTTTTCACGTGTGTTTGTTTGTTGGTGGTAGCCATGGCCACCGGAAATGCAGGTTTTATGCAATTTGTTGTGGGGTTTGTGGTGTTGGATAGTTTTTCTTGTTGTTGGTTTGGATTGCATAAATTGAGGAGGCAAAGGTGATTTAGGGTGTGTTTTGCTTGTGATTTCTGGTGGGGTTTTGGTGACAAGAAGGGGAGTCATTTTGTGGCTGTTCGTTGGTCGTTTTGGAGGTAATTTTACTACTAGTTTGGTGGTATTTTTAGTCTAGTTTTGTGGGGCATTTTTGGTGGTGTTTGGGGTGTCTTGGTGGAGGAAGAAAGAGGGTTGTTTCTAGGTGATTTTGTGAATGATTTGGATGGAAATGGGGTGTGGGAGGAGAAAGAAAGAGGAAGAAGAGGGTCTGGTTTAGTGGTTTTCCGATGAGGATCCACCAGATTCTGATAGCGGCTGTCGGAAAACAAAATGGGAAAGAGGAGAAAATTTCTTTTAGGGTTTTTCTAAATTAAAATGTCTATTCTATTTTGTACCCTACTTTACAACAACGTGGAGGTTATATACACATTTTATCTCAAAACTTATTTTGTGACAATGTGGAGGTTATATACATATTTCATCTCAAAACCTATTGGGTTAGAAAGTGTCACGGCCCAATCGAGGGTCGCGACCAGTGCCCGAAAGAGGAACTTAATCACATATTAAACTGAATCTCTCAGTTAAACCGACCTGGGAACCTACCGAAATTTCGGTAGAGTTTCCTCTGTTTTTGTGGCTAACCTCACCTACAAATGAAGATCTAGCAGCTTCCCAGACAACATTAAAAATGTATATAAATATAAATACGGGCCGACAAGGTCACCGTTGCGGTCCTGCCGCCTAATAAACATGTCATATGTATATATACATAATGCGGTCCTGCCTCCTGATCAAGTACCCAAAATTATACAACATATCACATATTCAGGTATTTCCCATATACCGGTAACCCACTAGTATCCACAGACCTCTAGACACACATACTGAATAGAACACACATGTTAATACATTTACAAAACGAAGAAACACAGGGAACTACCAAAGGCTGGC